>CABFOV010001389.1:4522-18970 GCA_902141375.1 Timema poppense
TTAGACCCTCCCTCCCCCTTGAATCCGTGCCTGGGTAAGGATGAGAAAGTTAGAATTGTTTGATACAAATGTCTTTAATCACGTCTAATCAACATAAAATAATATTACATTTAAATAATAAATTGTACACAAAAATTCAAGCACTTTACCCCTTAGGCACCATCTGGAATCGATCAGGAGACCTTAAGCTTGCATATTTAGTTATATTGTAAGGACAGATGTGTCCTTGTTGTTACCCACATTGATGGGCACGAGGACTAAGTGTCACACTTATTTAGTCTTGTTTTCTTGGGACGATGAGGCCAGGGTTGAAATCCCTGTAGGGTGTATTTACTAAATAAATTCCCACTCTCCCTACATACACAAATCCGGGTACATTTTCCCTAAAATTCTACCTTAACCTTTAATCCATTAGAGTAGTTAGATAGGTAGAGACCAGACGGAGAGCAAAACTAAGATGGAAATAATACGCCAACTATTTTGAAAATATAGTTTTTTTTTATTACACTTTGCACTGTGATTACGGTGACCTGGTGGTCTAGGGGTAAGGTGTCTGACTTCTGTGCTGGCGGCCGGGGCTCAATCCTCGGTCCCGGCATAGATTTATCTGATTACCAAACCCTTCCTTCACCTCTGACAAGACATCTTGTGAATGTGGAGAATGCCAGGCAGCACCATGTTTGCACTTTTTATTAAATATATTTCTAATTGTGTATATTCCGACACTCCGTGAGGGTTCAGGGTTGTATTGTGTTCCAAGGTAATCGGAACACCCCCCTACCCCCCCACCCCCCGCCCCCCGCTACTAGGAATGGAAAGAAAGCCTGTAGCGTCAGTTGGGAATGGTTCTTCGAGAAGATGTGTTGCATAAAATAATTTAAAGGTATTAGCAAAGATTACTTAAAACATCCAGCAGAGTTTGATATTTGTTTAATAATTTTGACATTTTAGACCAAATCGTTAGAGCTATTTTCGAAACATTTCAAATTTTCAAAAATTTCTTATCGGTAAACTATCATTCAACGAATTTTTGCCCATAAACAAACCATACAATGCTATTTGTCATGTCAAACCAATCCTAAATATGGATTTTAACTGAATTAGTTAGAGCCATTTTCGAAAAATGTGGAACTAAAAAAAATCATTCATCAATGAAATACCCTTAATTTGAAGGATATGTTTGTTATACATGTTGTAAAGCATCGACTAATGATTTTTTTTTAGTTTGAGCTTAGCCCTCAAATTAAGAAAGGTTAACAAATTAGTGTTTTTTTTAGCTCAAAACTTTTTAAAAATACCTCTAAAGGTTTTGTTTAAAATGGATATCTAGAGAGTGTTTGAAATGACAAATAACATTGTAAGCTTATTTTTGTTTTTTGGGGGAAAATTCGTTTTTGGGTTCACTGATAACTTTTAATATGAATATTTTAAAATATAGCTCAATCAATTTGGTTAAAAAGGCGTCTCCATTAAGTTTCTTACATTATAAATAATGTTATATATGTATTTTTTTAAATAATTTTATAGTAGTTTACTTTTTGTAAAATTTGAATTTTTCGCAAAAATGCTCCAACGATTTTGTTTGAAATTGATTTGGGTGGACTATTTTACACGATCAATAATAATGCTTTCCTATTTTTTCTAAAATAAATTTATGTAAGGGTAGGCCTAGTTTACTAAAATCAAATGATAAGAAAATGGAAATTTTTCAGAATTGGCTTTGAAGATCGAGTTCAAAATGAATAAGCCTAACTGGTAAAAGTTTTTCATTATAAATTAGATTAAGTTTTAAATTGTGGAACTTAAATAATTTTAAGATAGTTTGCAAATAATTTATTTTTGAACAATTTAAATTTGTTTAAAGCATATGAACCATTTGGTTTAAAATGTATAGTATTATATATAATGCTTATTGTAATAAGATTGATTATGTGCTTACATTTAACGAGGCAAACTTACTCAAAAGCAGTATACTGAAAATCTACGTTTGTAAACAATATGATAAAGTTTGTGTAATTGTGTTGTACCTGTTACTTAAATGTGGTCAAATGGTTTTTCTGGTCTCTATTTCACTGTTTGCTAATGTAGGTTACAGAAAACCGCACAAGACGAGACGCTTGGTCCAAGCTGTACCAAGCCCTGATTTTTATAGGGAGCCCTCGTTTGACCACCAACATCAATTAAAAGTCACTAAACTTGGTCATTCAAGAATAATGTATTGTTTGATTTATTAATTTTAAAAAAAGTTATTAAAAGCTTATAATAACCCTTCCTCATGTATTACTGTATATACTATATTTGAATTATTATTTAATGTAAATACAAAATTGTTATATTTTCATTTACGTCATTGTGGCTACATGAGTTTCCAGTTCAAATAACGGGCTTCCTGACTTTACCTAACTGTAACCCGCCTCGGTGTCGTAGCTGGCTAACGCTCCAGTCGTGTTGAGCTCAACCGCTGAGGACGGGGAGATCGAGGTTCGAATCTCGGTCGGATGAACTGGGGGTGGTTTTTCCTAAATGGTTTTCCACTCTCCCTCCACGCAAATGCGGGTTCACTTCCTCTAATTCAACCTTCCCAATTCCTAATCCATTAGCGTAATTAGTACTTAAAGCGTATAACCCGAACGGGTAGTAAGACGCGGTGCTATATAATAATACCTAACTGTACGCGTCAGTTATCCTTGTGGTGAGAAGCTTTTAATGGAGCCGCCTACAGTAGTGCAGACGTCCAGGAATCCCGTGCTATATAGTATTATTTAGCACCGCGTCTTACTACCCGTTCGGGCTATTCGCTTAAGTACTAATTACTCTAATGGATTAGGAATTGGGAAGGTTGAATTAGAGGAAGTGAACCCACATTTTCGTGGAGAGAGAGAGAGTGAGAGTGGAAGACCAAATAGGAAAAATCACCCCCAGTTCCCCCCGAGCGAGATTCGAACCTCGATCTTCCCGTCCTCGGCAGTCTAGCTCAACACGAAACCCACTTTGGATATTTCAAACTATACTTCAACCCTGAATAGAGGTGAACGATGTATATATACCCCTACATTTTAAGCTTAGTAGTTAGAAAAAACTATAAGGTGAAATTATCTTATTTTTACAATAAACTTCGCTGCTCTGAGATAAAAAGAAATGGTCTAGAGTCTATAAATGGAATATGTCTAGCTTTAAAAAAAAGATGGTTTTTATTGGGATCTCAACAGAATATTAAGATAGTTTAAGATTATTTTAGATGGTTTTAAAAGTTCAGAGCTACCATTTTAATAACCTTTGGTTACTGGCACAAAAAAAACATAAGGACTGGTGCCGTTGCTTTTTTGCAACATCCTATGATGTTCTAAATAATAATTAAAACAATCACTTTAATACATAATATCATTATTGAAGCAATATTGTTGAATAAAAGTGATATTGTATTTTTGTACATTTTACCGACGACGTTGCCTACTTGGAGATATCGTAGCTATTTTGTGAAGCGGGTTGCATCTTAACTTGACGCACCTAAGCAATCTAAGCACCATCACACTCACACACCAATGTACGAAATAGAAATAGAGGGAAGAAAATGGGCAGTTCACCCTAAGAGGGCTCTTGTCTATGTGTTGATAATCCTTTACCTCTTCCTCTGACGAGTTTACACAGTCACTTCAATATTTGCACCTTGAAAACATCGATATTTGCTACCACGGACTTGTTTTTAATCTACGTCCTGGCAGGAAGACTCCTACAGTACATTTTCATGACCAAGCCAAATAGCTTGTAGATAATTTATAAAAAAATAAGTTTAAAAAAAACTACTTAAAGATAAAAATAATTTGTTGACACTGCAGAACTATTTTTATAATTATTTAAGAATGTATGGTGTTTGTTTCAACGTTATATCTTTAAAACTCACAGAGTGAAACGTAAATTCATGAACATTGGAAATACTATCTAGATCGGCCATAACGCCACAAGTAGACAAGTCACTAAAAGAATTACAATAATGTTAAACTGTTACAAATAAAACAAGATAATTACAATAATGTTAAACTGTTACAAAACAGTCTTAAAAGACTTCTGTTCCTTGGGCTCCTTCAATTCGTATTTTATGTATAATAGCGACCGCAAGTGAATAACAACTAGAGCAAACTGAAGTAACGTGGTAGAACTTGCACGAACTGTGCAATGTAAACATATGACGGCATGAGCCGGACGTATGACGTCACAACTGGCGCCGTTGCGTATTCACAACATTCCTGTATGGCACCAGTTAAAAAAACTCCTGTATTTCAGAAAATAATCATTTTTGAATGTACTACGCAGCTGGAACTAATTGAGGAACACTTGGAAGGGATACGACCTTATCACCTTATAGATTTAAACAAACTACAGCTGATGTGAAAATGCAACAACGCCAGTCACGGAAGGATAATAAATACTTCAGAGTAGACAGTGCTGTTAAATAACTTGTCACATCCCGGGTTGATCACATGGATAGAGTATCGAACGCCAATAGGGAGGCCTTTACTCTTAGCACCGAGCCTGTAAGTTTATATTTATTTATTCAATATTGTGAAATCCCATTCTATTTCCTTAAAGCTTATCATCCTCATCCGGTTTCCTGAGTTAAGTAATGTGCATAGTTGAAAATACTGGCTCGTAAGAGCGTTCCTGATAGCAGGCCCAACTCGGCTCCCGACTCGCGTGAGGTTTGGAAGGTAAAGGGAACAGAAAATACCAAGATAAGCCAGAAATGTGTGAAGTGCACTCCTATTTGAACGATTACTCGAGAAACTTTCCATGGGTACGATGGGGGAAAGCGACCAAGTTTCTTGATAATAGCTACAGTATGTACCTGTTATGACATACAAGATTTGTGTACAGTGCTTATCTGTGTAGCCATTCTAAAATGGTCACAAAACGGCCTTTTCAATACAGTTTTCATCCCAATATCATCTAATATTTCAACAATGTTCAGTGTTAGGAACTTGTATCAACTCTTTACCTCCATTTATGTTTCATCAGAAATGATCTTAGGGCCAGTTTCATATTCAAATTTAGTACGCCTCAAGTGCGGCGCTACACTAAGTACAAGACGACACCTACCTAAACCAGAATGGAGTGGGCCGTTCCCGCACTATCCTCCTCTACCCCTTTCCATTCTTAGAGTACACTCATTTCTATAAACATATTTTCCTTTAATACGGAAAAAAAGGCAAATTAAAAAAATGTCAATTAACAATATTAAAAACTAATGTTAGAATAAAAAAATAGTTACACGAAACAAGAAACTGTACAGGGTCCTTAAAAGGAAGTTCATTTTTAATTAATTAGCTTTTCAAGCGTCGGTTATGGGCTTATTCGACAAGTCTGACAGAAAGCCCTATCGGCTCAAGGTAGAGTCGGAGCAGCGTAAATCGACCACATAGATTATTAGAGAGTTCAACTAGTTTGTTCATCTACTTCATTCAGTCCATTTATCAGTACAGTCAAATTTTAATCATGCTTGGTAAATGTTCACATATACACCTTAAGTACCTTACCAGTATGACGTGATATATTATGTTTAATATATCTAAGTAGCAGTTGTAAAATAGGGGTTCATCCTTCGACCGTATAAACCCTGTTCTCAGTTACTGTTATAGGAGGTCGTTCAAACCTCAGTCGTGCTCGTGTTAGTGGAGGTCCAGACATGATAAAAGAGTGGACATACTCTATAGGGCCAGTTTCATAGTCAAGTTTAGTACGCCTCAAGAGCGGCGCTACACTAAGTACAAGACGACACCTAAAGTCCGTTCACCATAGGAGTTGTTTTCTGAAAGGCCTTTTCCCCTACCAGAAATCTATTATATAGTAGGATATTGGTAGAAAAAAAGACCTTTCAGAGGTCAATTCCTACCGTGAATGGAGTATACCTAAACCAGAATGGAATGGACCAGTTTCCTATGAGAGAACGGCCCATTTCATTCTGGTTTAGGTAGGTGTCGTCTTGTATTTAGTGTAGCGCCGAACTTGAGGCGTACTAAACTTGACTATGAAACTGGCCCTTAGTGCAATAGTGTTAGTGTAAATTTACTATTTCTATCCGACTGTGACACGCAGTTGATTGGCATGGGATGAACGCTCTTAAGTGTACGTTTAAAAACGTGTTTACATTAAAATATTAAGTTCTACGCGAGGTTCACTAACATAAGTTATGGGTATGGATGAGGAACGCTGTGAATATGCATTAGCGTGGAGTCAAGATTAGCCGCAGTGATAAACCATGCACGGGAAAACCTTCAAGTGCATCCAGTCGAGAATTAAACCTCGGAGCTTCTTGTCATCAATGATCAAGTCAAGTGCGAACCTGACGCCTTCAACCCTCAGTGCAAATAAAAATAAGCTTTTAAGATAAGTCTTACTTTCCTCGACCAATCTAAAACTGCTTTCAAATGACAGGGTTGGTGTAGGACTCCTAACTTTTATTCTGAAAGTTGGGATTATGTCTAAAATATGGCAGAGTGTTTCCATTAGTTATTCTTTCCACAGCCGCGTCTTACTACCCGTCCAGGCTATAGCCATTTTAATTACCTTAATGGGACAGGGATAAGGAAGGATGAGTTTAGAGGAAAATATCCATTCAGGGAAAAGAAACGTTAGTACACTCAGCCAGGATTCGGACCCCAACCTCACCAGCAAAGGCAAACCAGACCAGATGAGCCTGACATTCAATCCACGTGCCCACCGATGTTAAGTTTTCCATTAGTAGTATTTGCTTCTAGCCTTCTAACTAAATATTCGCTGCTTTAGTTCAGTCTGCTTGCTTGGTGAATTAATAGAGCCAGGTTTGATTTCCAGCGTGGTCAAAACTTGTATCATTGGTGAAATATGGGCTTCTCCTTTCACACTGATCAACTGGTATATATATTCTATAAAATTAAGTTAGTTTGTCAGTCATATGCTGATAAAATCAGTCGGTTCATAAAGTGCGTGTAATGCCCAGAATTAGATTTAAAAGCCGTTATTGTCAAATGCTTGTGATTTCCCCTCATTCCATGACCATAATATTAGCGTAAATGAAAGATATGAGTGCAACGCTCGCTTAACCTCTCCGCCACTTCCTCAATCCTCCATTCTGACTCAGAAAAACTATTATAATGAATGATCCATCGTGTTTTGTGTCATTAAACAGAGTTTAATCATCACCTACCACTAAGTGATACATAATGATTGATAAATGTTTGATTGTGCAATATATTCCCTGGACTCACTTTGATTTGAAACCCGCAGGTTCATGCATCAGTGCTGTTGACCTTGGATAGAAGAAGGCACGCAAAATAACGGTAGTTTTGGATTTGCCGCGATGAAGTATAATAGCATTTAATGGAATCAGGCCATCAATTTCTAAAATGAGGGTTAAATCAGAAAGAAAAAAAAGCCAAGGTACCGTAAGAGTGGTCACGGCTGTTGTAACGCGCCAAGACGAATTTTTAAATGTTCTAATAAATATCATTCATAGAGATATTTCATTTACTCCAGATGATGGAAGTGATGACATTCACATGCTTGTTTTAACTATGTACACTTGAATTCTGCGGAGAGTTATAGACCGGGCTTACAATATATAGACATACATACTAATACATATTGGTGACCTGGCGGTCCAGGGGGGGTAAGGTGTCGGACTTCTGTACTGGGGGTCCGGGGTTCAATCCTCGGTCCCGGCACAGATTTATCCGATTACCAAACCCTTCCTTCACCTCTGACAAGACGTGTATTAATCACNGGTAGGGTGATTGTGAGATGAAATGGAGGACCTACAGTTTAACGTGGGATCCGAACCACGGTGGAGGCCTGGCATTCCCAAGATGTCTTGTCAGAGATGAAGGAAGGGTTTGGTAATCAGATAAATCTGTGCTGGGACCGAGGAGACATAACAATTGAAATAATAAAAACAACAAGAGTTAACAAGTTTGTGTTTTGAATATTTTTTAGCTCTCGTGTTTAAATGCATTGTTGTGACAGCGTATATTGTAGAAAGAGGTGTTGCCCATCATCAACTCTTTCTAACCTGTAACCGTGTCAGTTTAGTAAATTAATGTCTCCATCTTCCAAACAACATAGCGTGAATAAAGCTAAGGTCATTTATTCGGTTCACAAATTGATTAATTATTCTATAAACAAAGCCAAATATTTTAACGTATTTCCCTATTAGGTGTCAAATTCAATTTATAGCGTTATCAGCGTATACCCGAATGGTTAGTAAGAAACGCGCTGAAAAAAATGGGCCTATATTATAAAGTTGTCTGGTAGTATTATCTTCGTGAATATCTATTTTTTGAAACCAATTGTTTGCTGCATTAGACACGAAAAATATTGCACTTTATTTAGTTAGACTTGCTTTGTTTTAACTAATAAGCGATGATGCCATTAATATCAAACTGATTAAAAAATTATTAATTCAAGTCAACAAGACAAGTTAAAAAAGGTAAATTTTAATTATTTATTTGGAGTTATTAGGAGTATCTTACATGATCTTTTCTGAATACAATTGCATTAGTACAAGACTTACAAACTAGCTTAACTTTAGAACAAGTCCTTTGTCAGTTTATTGATCACCGTGAAAACAAGTAGTAGTGGAAACACACCGTCAGTATACCTGGTCCGGGTTCAAACCCTGGCCTCCCGAATTGAAGTCAACAAGCTACCGCACAGCTAAATCTACGTGTGCACGCTGTGTAGAGTCAGAAAATTGACATCTTGGGGGTCAGTTTGAATGAGTTGCTCTTAAAATTCATATATAATAATGTAAAATAAAAACATTAACACTAATCATAGTAACCAAACGATGTACAAATAATAATACAAAAGTAGTAATTTTATAAAACTACGTGATATCAAATAAATAGTTTCACTTACCAAAGTATGTTGATATCCCAACTCATGTTGCACAGGTAGACGACCACTTTCAGACATTTTAAATCAAACGTATATCAAATATGAAGTTTATAAAAGTGATTGAAAGAGCGGGAGCAAGGTAGCTGACGTAAACACTGTGACAGGACGTTGCCAACTGACAAACAAGAATAAAAATGAATATGCTCGTGACATCTATTGGCAAGCATTCAAAACTCCATCAATGAGGTCAGGTACAAACAGTATCGGGCCATTTCCACCAATAGGAAAATAATGCTCAAATGTTGTTCATACAAATTTTAAATTTATAGCAGGAAACAAGTTTTGTTATGTGCACCATATCTTACCAACCGTACGGGCTATCCGTATATTAACATTAATAGGGTATGTATGGATGAGTAGGATAGAAATTAGAAAGAATTTACCCGCATTTTCATGAAGAGAGAGTTGAAAGCTATTTATGGATGGGGTCTTTTAATATACCCAGACGGGATTCTCACCCCTGACCCCCCCCCACAATCTCCGGTGAACCAAACAAGACAAGGTTGACTGTAGCCCAAGTGACCACCGATGTGGATATGGAAACAAGCTAAATTATTTTATGGAGGTAGAAGGAGATAAAATTTATTCTTTAACGTAAGTCATACAATTGATTGATTTTAAATTATATGTGCTTGAGTAAAGGACCCAGTAGCTTTAGTTAGAAATCATTTATTAGTCATCAGAAGCAATAAGATGTAGTGAACCTTCTCTTCATAGGACAGTCTCAAGAATAGTGTGATTGCTTGTAGGTCTGTCCGGAAAAGAAAATTAACATCTAGATAAGCTAGAAAAGTAAATTTGGCATGATGGTAGAAGGCATTCCACATATTACAAGAAGAATCTAAAAAAGGGAAATAAGGGGCGGAGGGGGAGAGGAGGATATAATCAGAAAACACTTTTTAGATGAGATAGAAAATTAAAATTTGGCAGAAAGGTAAAAGGACCACTCCAAGTAATTATTAAGTACTGAAAACTTAAATGTTTTAAATTTGAAATGGGGAAATAGGTGTAGGAGGATAAAGAGAAAAATAGCTTTTAAGGGTGGTAGAAAATCTGAATTTGGCAGGCATGTAGAAGGACAAACCCAGATTTAAAAAAAAATTAAATTCGATATTTCTAAATTGTAGTTATATAAATGAGTGGAATTGGGAAAGGGTTTTAAATTTCCAAAATTAATAGAAACAACTTGTTCTCAGTGTGGTAGAAAGCTTGGATTCGGAAGGAAGGTAAAGGTTTGACCGAAAATAATCAGAAGATTCTCAAAATGTTATAGGGGGGAAAGGGGCGAGGTATATAAAAACACTTTTAGGTTTAATAGAAAATTTAAATTTGGCAAACAGGTAGAAGAACTCTTTCTCATAACCAAATTTTTAAAAAAAAATCTAAGAGGAACTTTGAGAAATGACTCGTGGACGGGGGGTTAAAATTTCAAAAACTTAAGACAAATAACTAGTTCTTTGGTTGGTTAAGTACTGAAATTTGGCAAGTAGGTTTAGGGACTCAAAATTTTAAAAGTCTGAACATTTAAATTTCTAAATGTAGCGCCGGAAGATAGGGAAAGATTAGAGAAGGTATGTAAGTATAAAATACCCTTTAGAGGAAATGGAACATTAAATATGGCAGAAATGTAGAAGCAACAAGCCAAACAACAACATTAGTATTAAATAATTTATTTTATAAGTGGGGCCTGGTGTAATGCAGGTATAAATATCCAAAACTAAAATAATAAACTACTTATCAGTGTGGTAGTAGATTGACACTTGCTAGGAGGGTGTAAGGACCACTTCAAACGGGAATGAAGGTCTAAATATTCTTAAATTTAAAAATTAAGTACCATAATATGGGAAGAGGTTCCTCACAAAAATTTTAAAACTAAAAAAAAAAATATTTTTACTAGGCTTACAGTATAAAATTTAAATATGTTATTAAATATAAAATGCCAAACCCAAAAACCCAGAAGAGATTGAACATATAAAATTCAAACTGGGAATAAGGAAAATGGCCAGGGCTGAAAATGTACAAAACAAAAATTATCAACCACTTATTATTGGCGAGACAAAAAGTTGAAATCTCGTGAAATGGTAAAGAGATCTGAAAATTTAAACTTTGATATTACATTATGGGAGTGTGATTGAGGAAGTAGTTAAATGGAGTATGAGAAATTTTTTCAAAGAAATAACACCTTGTAGTGTGATAGAAATTAGACCTTTTGCAGATATCTAAAAAGTATGAAAGTGTCTTTATTTTTAAAACTAGTAATCTCACACGACGTTGCCCGATATCCCCAAAAATGTGTTTAAAATCTTTTTTTAAACTAGCAAATCCGCATGGTGTTTCCCGTGACCAACCAAACATATGTTAAAAATAGCCTAATTAAAACTTTAAAAATTCGACTTTGAGGTGCATTTAGACCCCTTTCCATCCACCTAAGTTAAAAATTTGCATATATCTGCGTGTCGTAGATTTGGCTGGTCTCACACATAAACAAAAAACACACACACAACACAAACAAATACTTCATTTTATTATTATAGATTAAGTTCTGGGTTGAAGGAAAGAAGGAATTTCAAAAACTAATAAATAAAACGTTTCTAAGTGTGGTATGAAACTTAAATACTTTAAAACCATTAGAACAACAGCTCCAAAGAATCAAATATCAAACATTAATGAACGTTTTAAATTTCAACGTTGGTTAATCAGTTGTCTCCTAATTCACGATAATAAACCCCATAAGAAATCAAACATTGCTTATCCTTACAATCAAGGCAAATAATGACTACCCTCAAACACTATCCCCATTAGAAGCTACTACTTCTTCTAGCCCACCATCCTAGAAACAATTAACATTCATGTTAACTATCCAAAAAACACGCTAGAAATAGTGACTAGGGCACACACAAAAATTACTTAATATATGTACTGCACGTTAATAACCTCCTACAACGAGCAGTATACAATTACAATCACCTAAAGGGAATTTTGAAAATGATCAGAACTACAAGTTAACTAAAGTCGAAAGGTGAATTAGCTTACATGACTGTGTCCCCAGCACCAGTTCAACCCAGCTAAAATTAAGCACTGGTTTGGGCCAGAATTACATCCAAAACTCATGTACGTCTTCAAGAAACATAACACGGCCCTCAGCACTCACAACCCGAGGAACGTGACGAACTGCACCTCCCACGCTATCAGGGTGGAATCAACCCTCCATAAGAGGGCCACAATATAAATACTCACCTCAAAAAAAGGCAATTCATTCAGCAACAAGTTAGTAAGATTATTAAAAATGGGTTAATAGAACACAGCAACTCCCACTACCAAAACCCAATTAATATTTTCGAAAAAAAAACAGGCAAAATACCCAGGTTCTAAATAGACTACGGGTTGCTGAATGCGGTCATTGAAGAAGAACACTGCCACCGAATATACATTCCCCAAAACCTACAGGAAATAGGAACCATGAAAATATTCAGTACTCTTGAACTTAAGGCTGGATATTGTCAGATCCCGATGGACCTAGCCTCCAAACACCTAACTGCTTTCAACATCCCTGAGAGACATTCCTACCAATTCCGAGTAATGTCTTTTGGGCTCATGTGTGAACACGGAACCTTTCAGAACATGATGAGCCAACACGTGATTGATAGTTACCAAGGGAAATGGTGCTTCGCATACATGGATGATATAATTATTTTTTCAAAAACTATGAGGAGCACCTATAATAGCTGAACCCTATCCGTGAGAGATTGGAAATCTAGCAACTTACTGCTTTCCTGGAAAAGTGCGAATTCGGGGTGAATTCTTTGAAGTACCTTGGACACATCATCACTTCAGAAGGAAATCAACCTCACTCCGGACAAATTCAAGCCATCCAAGAGTTCCCCCAGCCGAATAACAAAAATATATTACATCAGTTTCTGGGAACCTGCAATTGGATGAGAGAATTCATCCCTAATTTAGTCGAAATCCTCGGATCACTGACTTCTCGAACGATAAATAAACATCGGTGAAAGTGGGAAAGCAGTGAATAAGAGGCCTTCCAGATAGCAAAAAAGACATTTAAAGATATACAGCCTCTCTACCGAACCAATCCCAGTTTACCCTTATCATACAAACCAAAGCGAGTGGACAAGGAATAGGGGCAGTAATATACAAGGAGAAGGAAGTGGAAAGAAAGGATATGTCCTATGCCTGGGCCAAGCTCTCACCCACAGAAAAGCGATACCACTGTAACTAATAAGAGTGCTTCGCTATAGTGTGGGCAATAAAAATATACCTCATATACCACGACCGACCATTCACCCTTAGCATAGATTCAAAATGCCTAACCTGGCTAACTCCATGAAGGATCGGAAATACAAATTGACCTGCTGGTCAATCCTACTACAAGAGTATTAATTTAAGATAGAGCACTGACCTGGAAGTGAAAGCGAGCTCCCCGACGCTTATCAAGAGTACCAGGGGAAGAACCAACATACATGAACTTGGAGGACATAGCTATAGGCCTCAACTTCATAGGGCTCTACCCAAGAACGCCTAAGGGCAAGAGATTACTCCTAGTCATAATCGACTAGTTATTAAGATGGACAAAAGTATTTTGTTTAGCAAACTCACAGACATAGCAAGTGAAGAGAGTAACGGAACACTAGTTTATCCCAAGGTGGGTATGCCGAGCAAACATTCTTACTGATAACGGCCCACAATACCATTCTAAGGAGTGGGAAATATTTTGCCAATCCTAGCACACAGCCCATTGGACCATGGAAAACTAGCATCTGCCAAAGACCCCCACGGAGCACCGAGACCAAGAATTAAAGGCAGGCTTCAATATCCACCTTAAAATCAAGAGCATAAATATTGGAACAAAGCACTGCCTCAAATTCTGTTCAGCCTAAGGTATAGGAAGAACGACGCCACAAACCTAAGCCCGAGTGAAATCCTGTTGGTGCAAACACTTTACTAGCCAGAGGATTGAGTGAGCCCGAAAGGATCACAACTTCCCAACAAAGACCAGGCACCACCCCAAGCAGAAATTCTCAACCTGCTCCAAGAACGATCTAGGACTAACCAAGATGCTTACCAACGCCGGTACCTGGAGACGCACCAACCAAAGACGGGGACTTTACTAACCCCAGGGACCAGGGTCCTACTGAGAAACCCCCACTTGTCGAAAGCAGTGAATAGGGTACACACCAGTTTGTGTCCCAAATGAACCGGCTCATACCAGATCCTCTGAGCATGTTGGCAACATCTGTATTGGATCCAGTACATCTCAAGGCACATTGGGACCAATTTCAAGTTCAACAATGAGGAAGAAATCCCCTCCCAAGCACTCTAAATCATTCACCCAAACCCAGCGACAAGAAGCCAGTGCGGGAAAATAATCAGAGTTGTTCGGTCATCCCCGCTGAGGGGGATGGAAACGTGTCATCATCTGATGACTGATCAACTAATGAATGAGCCACCGAGACCCCCCCCCCCCCCAAAATCAAGCCAACCCCAAAAGGGTTAGGGTCCCTT
>CABFOV010001389.1:18990-29615 GCA_902141375.1 Timema poppense
AATGAATGAGCCACCGAGACCCCCCCCCCCCTAAACTACAGACAACGCCAATAGTGTTAGGGTCACTTTTATACATCGGTGTGATGATTGTGTAAATGTTACTTTAATTTAATCGCTAATAAATTAGAACTGTACATATAATTCCTCGTAATGTCATTATTTATTAGTCTGTAAATAGAGTGTAAGGAATTAGATGTATTTACTGTTTTTCTGTTCAATCAATTTGCCCCCTCCACCCATACAGATACAATTTCATTTTATGTATAACTATTTTTTGACGTTTGTAAAAGCAGACCAACCGGTCAGCCCCTCGATCAGATATTAAAGCTATCTTGCCTAAGTCTGATTTACATTAATTTCTTCATTAATTCATATATTTGAAGATAGCATCCTTGGCCGGCTGACTTTGAACCTTCCATAAGGGTAGCGCCCTTGGACAGCTGCCTGTAATCCTTCTCATAAAGGTAGCGCCCTTGGTCAGCTGCCTTTGATCGTTCCATAAGGGTAGCACCCTTGGACAGCTGCCTGTAATCCTTCTCATAAAGGTAGCGCCCTTGGTCAGCTGCCTTTATTTCCTTTCTATATTATTGTACCTCTGACCAAAGTTAATTACCCATTCCAAGAGAAGAGGAATAAGAGGAGGAAAGAATAAGAAAAAACTTACCGACCCCGGTTATTCGAACACCCAGAATTATCTCTTCCTCCTTACACCAATACACCTGATCCTCATCTCCTCCTTACAACCAACTCTCAGACCCCCAACAACGCTTTTCTAGCTCTATTCCCTGGGATCAATGAAACTGAGACTTACCAAACATCCTTAGGCAAGACTCATCCGATGAAGAGACCCCACCTCAGAAACTCCAAAGCACTCAGTAAACCTAGCCACCAGCTCTCACCCTATCCCTACCACAATCCTCCCCCTTTTTTCAAACCCTTAGCAACCTACCACTCAACCAAAATCAACAATCCTCAACTATTACCAAGTGTATAGTTAATTCTCTAAAATGTCGCTTTTCCGAAGCTAATAGTATAAAATTTAACCTTTTTTCCCTTCACCTGATAAAGATTGTGAATGTGGATGGTAAAAGTTTCAGAAAAAAATCACAATCATAAATAATACATATAGAATAGAACATTTTGAAATAAAATTAATGATGTAGTTTGACAATTTGTCCTAATCAGCAATACAAGCTAACATTCTAGATTTTTTTATTTGATTTCAAAAACAGATTTATTCCGATCGATACTCCAGGCAATTCTCATCTTATTAGCACTGTCAACGACGACATGTACTGTAGGTAGATTGTTTAGTACATTGATTTAAGACAAACCTTGGTTGAGATCAATTACGCCGGATTATGTCTTATATGGATTATGTATGTAAATTTTGCAGTCAACACAAACAAAGCTGCTTTTGTAGAAAAAGTTAATAAGCCAATTGGGTAGTGACCGTAGAGGCCTTCAATTTCTATCTAAGTAGGTAGTCATTATAATCATCATCATTATCATCATCTTTTACTGTTTCCAGTCTTTGGCCGGATCAGTCCTGTAAAATGCCTTGCTCTGTCTTTCCACCATTCCTCCTTCACTCTTGTCCATTCTACTTTTCTTCCTTAAACTCTTATTTAATTAGATAGTGTTTTTATATAATGATGTGAAATGAGTTCAAATTAACAGATTATAATAAATTTAATCCTTTCAAAATAACAATAATATTTCCATATATTTAAATCCCTAGGGGATCATTGTATAATCGTATAATTAATAAAATATGGGATTTCACCGTTAGCTACAACACCCATCCCACCCAAAGTTCATTTTTACGCACTAAGTTAGTGGGATTGGACTACAAGAAGTTAATAGGTAGAGTGAAATTAGTAATTTAATGAACTTAAGACAAGTAGTCACAATTCACAATGAATTATATAAGTTCAAAATCGTCTGTTACACTTAAGTGACGGTGTAAAGCAACTGCCTCTTAAAAGTGACACTTAAGCCATCAATACAGCCTTTAAATAATGATGTGTGTTATTATTTGTTTATGACTGATAGTAACTTACCAAAGTGGTACACCATATGGTTGAATATTGAGCAGAAGCTATCAATGGTAAATGTCTCCTTAAAGAGATATATACCACGTCCTAGAAGGAATGGCAACAAAGGTTACATAATCATATGACACAATAATAGCTCAATGTTAAATATTATGGACCGGTAGAAACGTCAATTTTTGGCTATCATCAGTGGTCCGTCCGGATGGGGAAAGTCACATTTTGTAGCCGACTTTATCCGTCATTTAGACACAATGTGTGAAGCTAAATTTGAGAAAATCACCAGGTACTAAGTTTTATGGCAACCGGGATTTGAATACGAGGGGACACGTCCCCACGTCATATTCTGTAAGGGTTTGCCGGAAATAGATGGCGACTGTAATGACTCTCTACAGCTGATTATCCTGGACGACCTAATTCGTGAAGCCGGTGAAGTGTTCGTCGATATTTTCACCAAAGGATGCCCTAATCAAAATATTAGATTCATATACCTCACACAAAATGTATTCCACCAGGGTTAGGGCCAAATAGACATTTCCTTAAACGCACAATATATTGTGCTTTTTAAAAATCCCAGGGATAAAACTAAGATACAACACTTTGCACGTCTGATCTGCCCTGAAAATAAACGTGTTTTACAGGAGGCCCACGCTGATGTTAAAAATAATCCTGATGGTTGTATTTTGTTAGATTTCAAGCAAGGTGCACCTGAATGGCTGTAATATAGAACCCGCTCAAATGTCGGGTGCTGCGTGTACTTACCACGCAAGGGATATGAAAATACTGACATTTCCCGATTACAGATCATTTCATAACCATGAGTCCCAAGGTGTTGAAGCAAGCCATTTTGTTGCGTGCGATGCATCACATGAGCCCGCAGCAACGGCAGACAACAAACTGATTGACTCTGTTTGCGAATGTGCCTACAACATTTTAAAAGGGAGGATGCCGTTTAATAATGCGTAGAAGACAAAACTACGTACTCACAAGCAGGTGTTGCGTAAGCTGGTCAAATGAGGAGAGTGCTGGAAGAAGAGATGACTACTCTTTCACAAAGGCGTAGCATTACTGCCTTTACTTTTAGCCTCATTAATCAGTGATGTCCTCGGTTCCTTATTCAACAAGTAGATAATGGAACACACAAAAAGGATGATTTTGGCGTCCCCGGAAAAATTACCCCATTACAAGAAACACCACCAAGTGGCATCGACCACAAGTCTAGTGGTCTCTGAACTGGACAAAGAAATGGAAAAAATCCCTGCTTCAAAACTCGACGACAAGTCTAAATTGACTTTATACCAAAAAGTGCTACAGCGCTATCTGCACTTCAGTCAGCACCCTACACCGCCTAAAAATACCGCCACAAATACCCCTGGAGGGGCTGTATTTCCCATCACTGTTGTACTCAATACTGTACCCGTACAGGCAATTTAAAATGTCGATCATTTACTAGAGCATATTATTTCCTGAGGTGGTGTCTTTTGGAACACAAACTGGGAAGAAAGTATTCACAATACGCCTCTATGTGGACCCAAAGTGGTGAATATAGTCAACGATCTGGTCAGAGCAAGAAGACAAAGCTAACCGTAGGGGTGACTAGAGCTTTTCACAGTGCTCCAAAGAATAAACGTCATGAAAAAAGTATTGTCTATCCAAAACGCTGGGAACCCATTAGAGATCCGATGCTCATACCTAAACTACTTACACCGTCACAACACCCTAAGAAGGAAAATTAAAATGGGTGGCTGAAATCACTTGGCTGCCTTTCCGCGCTTAAAGGAGCGTATAGCTGGCATCCACTACGACCATTCTCATCCTGCAGGGTTTTAAGGGGCGGCGTGACTCATAAAGGTGTTCAAGAAAGATAGTTCTAAAATACGAGAATGTCTTCGTGACAAACTTGTGATAAAAAGGTTTCCACGCAACAAGAACGTGGTGTCAAATATTGACGATATCTGTCAAGCCGATCTCAACGATATGCAAAGTCTCAAAAAATACAATGTGGATACCGTGTACTTGATCACCGTCATCGACGTGTTTACCAAAATTACCTGGGTGAGGATGCTCCCATTCAAGAGGGACACCTTTCAGGACATTTTAAAATAAAGTGGTCGTAAACCTGTAAGCTTACAAACGGACTAGGTGACAGAGTTTTTTCACCTCTAGTCTGGCAATTTCTCAATAAAGAAGAATCCGGACGTAAGGCAAGCATCGTGGAACGATTCAATAGAACTCTAAAAGGGCGAATGTTTGTTACTTTACCAAATAATAACACGTATCGCTATGTGGACGTCATCCAGGACCTTGTGTACTCTTACAACGGAGCAAAACATTCCAGCATCTAGGTGGCGCTTGAAAACATTTCAGAAACCAAAGTGCTTCAAGTCAGAGATACTATGTACAGCAGGCGAAGCCCAAACTCACATAATACACAAAAGCTCAAAGTCAGCGACACGATGCGTAATAGCAAATCCAAAATGCTGTTTTAAAGGGGCTACGAAAGCAACTGGAGATGAGATATTTTCAAAGTTAGCAGTGTTGTATTGCGACAATCCGTCGTCTTTAGGTTGGTTGATCTTGATAGCGAGAATATGTAGGGAACTTTTACGAATCAGAATTTCAACATGTACGTCTTCCCGAAGCATTTAAAGTTGATAAAATACTAAGTATCAAGGTTAAAAGTGCCAGAAAGAAAATGTACGTGCATTGGAAAGGTTGCCACGACAAGTTTAATTTGTTGGATTCCTGCCAGTTACGTCAGAACCCTACCATGAAGGATCAGTTTTACATCATTTTTCCGAGCGCCAGTTCTATGGTATATTTCCCTAAAAACACCCTAGCGAATTTTACCACGCAACTAGCTTACCGTCTCATGCTCGATGGACAGTGGGAAGTCACACTCACTAAACTGCAAAATCCATGTTCTTTCACCACCTTACCTGAGGGCCAAAATAGTATATGGTACAACTGGATGGACGCTAACGGCACGGAATAAATATTCAAAGATTACATCTTGCCTGGAAATTATAGGACTATCCATGACTTGGTCAAAACCCTAAATAATGTAGAGGCGTTTAAAGGGGATTTCAGTGTTTTTAACGTACACAAACCCTAACAAAAAAAGTAGACAGTGTCCCTATTTCCCCCATTAGACAGCTGCAAACAAGTTATAGTCAACTAAGACTACAGCTCGGTTTCGAACCTAAGACTGATCTGATAAAGTCCCAAACTAACCGTACGCCACCAATATTCTGCCAGGCTTACCCTCCAAAATGTACATCAACATGGATATCATCAATCCTCAGACTGTGGGTGACATTGTGGCAACGCCTTTACATATCGTAGTTATCAATAACACAAACTATGTCTACGGCATACATAAGACTAATAGCTATATACCTTAGCACGACGCGTCCGTACTTTGAAGGGAGATTGGAATCTTGGAAATCAATTTAAGAACAGACACTGGTGAACCTGTGCCATTTGAGTTTGAAAAATTGTGGGTGAAACTTCATTTTAGACGCTGCTCAACATAAAATGTCCCTGCCAAAGATACTAAGTCAACTAGGCCGGAACAGGAGTATATACAATCTATCACGTTGTTTCCTATTAACGCGGGCATGGAATGAACTTTTTTTTTCAGTGGCTTGTTCAAGACCGTCATACCATTGTTGGGAAGCAATGCTACAGACATTGTAAAACCGGCGCTTCATACAGGTATCGACGTGCTCACCGACATCACAATTCAGCGTCGTTCTTTCAAAGAGGCCCTACGACAGCGTGTCGGCAAGGCTGGAAAAACCCCAAGGGGGAGCAGAAGATTGACACGCTGTTGTCCAGCTCAGAATAAAAGGGCGTTTCAAGAATCATCGACGTCAGTATTCTGTCGTTGCCCGACGTGAAAATTTCACCAAGAAGAATAAGAAGCGGTATATATTTTCAGTCAAAATGTATTTTTTACATCCCCCCAGTCCTGCGAGTGTGATAGTAATGAACTCGATATCTTTTCCGTCCCATCTACACAAACCAGTCTTAAAATTAGACAATGGATCCAGTACAAACCATTTTGTCCCTTACTGATAATTCACCCATTGGATTTACATTTACCAGTCAAGGCGAAACCTCTATCAATTTATCATAGAACATGATCCATCTCAGGGCTACTATTATGAGACCCGATGGTGGCGCTTTCACAGAGGTGGTTCAAATAACTCCCATCAACCACTGGTTACATTTACTATTCACACAGGTTGATGTGTTTTTAAACTAAAAATTGTCTCACCGCCCAGCAACACGTATGGATATAGATAGTATATTGAGACGCTGCTACATTACAACAGCGAATCCAAAATAACAAATTTGACTTGTGATCTGTGGTTCGCAGACAGCCCTGGCAAATTAGAAGAGGTTACCGCTAACAACAAGGGATTAGAAACTCGTCGCAGTCTCCCTTAAAAGGGTAAGTTTTCGGATATTTTGGGGTATCTACACGGTGATGTGTTTAGCCAAGAGAAATACCGTTTGAACGGCACCGAACTCAGAGTCAAGTTGGTTCTTTCTAGATATGGGTATAGTCTTATTTCTGCCCCTGAAATCCAACACTTTAAAGTTCACATCGTTGAAGCCTATCTTTTAGTGCGTCGTGTCAGAGTAGCCCCTGTTATTATGTTGGCACATGCTAAAGCATTAAACTTCAGTACCACAAAATATCCCATCACCGTGTGGAAGTAAAAAACACCCAATATTCCTACGGGCGTGTAAGAGAAATCACTGGTAACAGTATTCACGGGACAGTTACCCAAACGATGCATCGTGGGATTGGTATCCAATACTGCGTTCAACGAAGAGACCACCAAGAATCCGTAAAATTTCCAAACCTAGGGTATGAACCATTTCTCATTGTATGTGGACGCGGAACAAGCGCCTTCGAAACAGTTACAATCCCATTTTTCGAACCGCAACTATGTCATGTACCACCACACATCATTTCCTAGAACGGGTATTTATTTCCTGAACGAAGGTAGTGACATCACACAGAAAGACTTCCCTAAGTGATATCATCTCTTGGCTTTCGATCTCACACCCAATCTGTCTACCAACATAACATCACATTGGAATTTGATGACGCATGGCTCTCAGAGCATCGAAGTGAGTTTCAGCAGGGCACTCACCGAAACCGTCAATTGTATCGTGTACGATGATTTTGCCAAGATCATCACCATAGAAAAAAACAGAAACTTCGCGACTGATTTTGGGAGTTAATGTAAGCTACTTTCCGCCCCTTACCACCGTCATTTACATCATGGCGTCATTGTAGATTTCCACAGATTAATCGACAACAGCAAAGAGTTTGTCATCAATGAACTGAGTGTTTTATCTGCATGCGCTACTTTACTTCAACATCGTGGGTTAAAGCCCCCTTACGTTATCGAGGAACTTCCCGCCGCTGCTAATATTAAGTCAACTATATTGTCATCAAACAGCGCGTCATTCCCTGAAATAGCGGTGATGTGGATTACAGCCTGCTCGAGTCCCTCATCTTTCGTGCCATAATCCGTGCAGAAACGGTCTACGTTAAGGGGGCAGAAAAGAAAAAGTTTCCTAGCCAAATACATGCCTAAGCCATACGTAGATCTGTATGAAAGATGTTCAGCTTTGAAAACACTTAAATTGGGCCGCACCATGTGCATGACACATGATTCTGTGTGGAATTTCTCTTTGGCATCCATCGTTTGGGGACTTCAAGATTGGATGATTGATGATGGAGACGTACACCATAAATCGTGCGCTGAAAATAAACCCATGTTTCCGTTCTTTACGATTGGGTGTTTTTCCTCCTGATCAACTATCCACAAGATAACGCGACCAGCCGCTCTCGTCATCAAAAAAGGTTCCGCACATTAAGCCTGGAACGCATTGGGTCGCCATCTTTATCGAGATGAATGACATGGGATAATAATTTGACAGTTATGGTTTTGCACCCCGTATAAAGTCACATCTGGCATTTTTCAACTTCCTCAGAAGTTTAGCCTGACTAATCATGAAATATCTCTGAGACTCAAGTGTAGTAACCGTACTTTTATTGGTCATTATCATCTAGAAACAAGACGCTGGATTCGAACGTGTCACCTATTTCGCACCTAGATAGGCGCTTATTTGTGTTGTGTGGGAACTCATCGAAGTTGCCGTCAACCGACTGGATATGTGTTCGACAACCTTCACCCAATATTTTAACGATTTAATCGACACACTTGTTGTGGATGTATGCGACACGCTAACAGAGACCCTGTATGCCATTGACCTCAAACAGACTACGGTGGAAACACACATCAGAAACCTGGATATCATTACGACTTACTATACACGTCAATTCCTAAGTTTGAACTATTACATGTCGGATTATGAACTTAAAACCATTTTACTAACACATATAAGAGATAATGAAGAAAAGCGCATGAACGAATATATGCTTTATTCATGTAAATTTTATAACAAATGTTATGTATCTCTGTAAAACCTTTAATGCATAATAAATATATACATGTTTGTTATATCTTGTTTTATTCACCAAAACCTGCTGGTTCTCTATCCCAACACGTAGGGCCTATATTGTGGAAACAAATACGAGTCTCGACCTGTCGAACCATTAATCTGGCGTCTGGTGTGAGTCATCACCCATAATTATACATGTATTGACTTGTCTCGACATGTCGAACCGCCAATATGGTGCCAGGTATAAGGATGAATATGGTCAATAACCTCATGTAGTAGCTCATGGTTTCAAGGTCGCAACCTATTCCTGTCTCAACTTTTCGAGCCACCAAGCGGGAGCCATTTATGAGTCATCATTGTTGCAATGACGTCACCAGGGAAAACCTATTGCTATATAGAAGGGGGGAGGGAGGGGGGATACATTCCTATCACAACACATCTTGACATGTTGTGATATATTCCTAGCTTGACTTGTCTACCCATCAAACCGGTGGAAGGTATGAGTCATTAGGGTTGCGACATCACTCTTCACCAAAATAGATTCAGAAGTTTGCGACTGGGAAACAGGGCTATTAGCTCGCACTCTATGTTAGACAGCCCTCGAGAGAGGATGCCTGTGCATGCTCCCACTTACACTGGCGATGGACAGGATTGGCGACATTGTATAGGAGTAGGGGGACAGGCCGAATGAACTCATTCTCTTTATGACAGCCATCTAGGGTGGACTGCATGCTCCCCACCAATAAAAAAAATCTACACAAATAAAGTATCACGCTAACCCCAATCCTACCCAGGCATTCGATCCAATTGGGCACACATAAAAAAATGGGGCACACATACAAATCAAATGAGCACACATTAAAAATTAAATGTGACAAAAGAGCAGGATGGACAAGTTTGGACAAGAATAAACCCCCTACGAAACAGGCCAATGACCCCCAAGGGTGGACCATTACGTCACCCAAACAAAAATAAACCATTCATGGTTGTGACATCATCATGACATCACAAAGGATTGCGACATCATGATGACGTAACCAAGGAAAATCCAGATGGAGGTCAAATGTCAAAGAGGTGTGAGGAAATATGGTAACTACTCACATTGCGAAAACTTATTGGAACCATGTTTGGTACCTCATTTTGGTTTCTAATCTACGTTTATGTCAAAAACTCCTAAGGCCCATTTTGAACCAAATCATTAGAACCGTTTTAAAAAGATTTTGACTGTTTTAAAAATAAGTTATTTGTTAACCGCCCTTATCTAGAATGTTATCTTAAAACAAATATACAATGCAAATTGTCGTATCAAACACTCCCAAGATACCCATTTGGAACTCAGATTTTTATTGAATAAAATGGCAAGTAAAAGTCTAAAATATTATAGAAATTAGTATTTAATTTACTTTGAAATTCTTCTTCTTTTAAATAAAATGTTTCCCGTAACAAAACAAATAACATTGCCTTAAATACAACTTAATCGGATTAATTATTTTTTGTAATCCATGTTTTAAATATATTCTTTACGAATTAAATTCTACAGTTAAAGCCCTTTTTTATTTTATATACTTGATGTTTGTGTCTATAACATTATTGTATTTTTGTTTAGGTTTGATAGAAAAAAACTAGGGTAAAGAATGAAATTGCATTATTCTATATAACAAAATGTACACCCATACTAATTTTTTTTAATGTAATCAATTCAGTAAGATAACTACTTAAGATATATTAATTTAACTACTACACAACACTTTCCTGAAACCAGATTGTATTAAAAAAATTCTTTGAGTCAACAAAATAATTGTAGTGTTTAAATAAATAGATGTTATTTTTTATTTTGGAAGTTTTCGTGAGCGATGGCTTGATATTTGTCTGTTGAAGCCATTTCCTCTAACGCTTATCACGCTTAGTCCCACGTGGCTTTGTTGTGACACCAGTCCCACGTAGGTTTGTTGAAACAACAGTCCCTTGTAGGTTTGTTGTGACACCAGACCCTTGTAGGTTTGTTGTGACACCAGTTCCTTGTAGGTTTGTTGTGACACCAGTCCCTTGTAGGTTTGTTGTGACACCAGTCCCTTGTAG
>CABFOV010001389.1:33077-72015 GCA_902141375.1 Timema poppense
TTTATCTAAATTGAATTTTGAATATCATGTCCCAAAATAGATTTAGATCGGCGCCCTCACCTTTTAAATGTCAGTGGTACGGTGAGTAAAGTATCTAAACTTACAAGTCATTTTATAGTAAACACAGACACGAATAAATTCACAGAGAGGGGGAAGCCGGGTGGAGAAGAACAAACAAAATAAGGGAGGCGAGCAGCGCTCTGGTGGGGGAAACGGCGACACTGGGAACTATTGAAAGCATTGAGAAACTTCCACCTGAGGAACCAGAAACTACTCTGCTCAAACTTCGTCCTTGTTTATTGTGGGCGTGGCAACAATCACGAGCTGGACGTTGGGCCTGGGATCGCTTTAGTTCGTGTTGTACATTCCTTGGGAGAGTGTGTCGCGGTGTGTATGCTCCAGAGTGCCGTGTTTATCAAGGCGGCTGGTGAGTATGGCCTCATATTACTGACCATTATACAGTTTGTGGTTCTTCTTTCGTGTAACATCATTACATGTCAAATAAATCATTATAATATATAGATATAACTAATTTTATTTTTAACAATTGACAAATTTTTAAACTAGAAACCTACTAGCCAAGAACATTTACTAGGATTTTCAACAAGTAAAATAAAGTATTTAGTCAGTGCTACAGTGTGTATCTTCAGCGAAGAACATTAGGCATATTTGACAATGGGTGTTTAAATAAATTATGAAAAGTTTTATGGCTTCGTGTTAATTTATTCTGGTTTTGTGTTTATTATTCTGCAAACTCAAAGAATCTACATGCATTTTAAGATATTAATATTGTGCGCAGACTTGCCACGACGGGTGTACTGTTGGTATGGTACCGGGTCTGGGCTTAAGATCTAATTAACAAATTTAAAAGAATATTAGAAGATAAGATAAAATATAGAATACTTGAATAAATAATAATAAAATGCCCCGCCATACTAATGGACAGTACATGCCTAGCTAACAAGCTGAGTTTTTCTCTGGATGAATTTACTGGCATCTGTCACAATGGTATCATTGATACGGTCCATTCTTGTCCATCTTTTAGAAGAGTTCAGCAATTTCATTGAGCCTTTTATGTTTGTACTGAAATTAAATTTGGCGTGGGAGAGATTCGAGTGGTGAATCAAGGTGAATTTTAATCCAAGTATTTTATCATGTACATAACATTTCAGTGTTTAGTTACAGATCCATTAGGGTGCATTGCTTTTTATTTGTAAAAGTGACTAAATATTTTAATAAAGAAGTACTAATCTAAATTAAGTATTTGTGGCATAGCGGGGGTGGAGGGATGGCACTTTATCCCCTTGTAAATAATTTACCCCCCGAGACAAATATGGTTTTGCCAAAAGTAAGGTCGAGTAAAACCATGAAATGGAGGCCTGCCCCTGGTACTGGGCCCAGTTTGAAGACCTGGCGGTCCTGATTGTGTGGCCCAATCCCAGTATTTAACGATTTTACTTACTCCGTATTGTTTTTCCAACCTATATGCATTTTTATTTACTTCACTGACTAGTATTTGTATTATTAAATATAGTATATATTAAACACTTAGTTTGAAGTTTGGAACGCACTGTTCTTATTTAACAGAACGCACACGGTAAAAGTTTGACATGAGTGTTACATGACGCCAACTACACTGACACAAAGAAGGGCTTAAATAAATGTATTCGTGCGCCACACTATTGGGCACTCATACTG
Source organism: Timema poppense (assembly GCA_902141375.1). Lineage (NCBI taxonomy): Eukaryota > Metazoa > Arthropoda > Insecta > Phasmatodea > Timematidae > Timema > Timema poppense. The sequence continues at coordinate 34,776 of CABFOV010001389.1, forward strand.
TTGGTTATGAGGTTAGGCCTAAACAAGCATGATATTTTAAACATGTTTTGACACTCCCACTAAATGAATGCTTGTTTACACTCTTGCAAATGGTTATAAATATGACTTACATAAGTGTAGTTACTAATTAGCTTCAAAAACAAAAAAAAAAATGATAAACAGCTTTATATACATATCAATGTCAATGAAAAGCATTTATCAGCTCTCAAGTCTTGTCATTCCAATTGCACCGCGGAGTGTCTGAAAACGATCACGTGGAAGAGGTTTGGTTAGTATATCTGCTAACTGGTCTTCAGAGGGTACATGCTTGATGTCAATCTCACCGTTCTCATATTTCTCACGTATGAAGTGGTAACGTATGTCTATGTGTTTGGTTCTCTTGTGGAACTCTGGGTTTCGCACAAGGCGCATTGCACTCTGATTATCAACCGCTAGAACTGTGGCCTCTCCCACTGTTTCCCCAATGTCAAGTAGAAGATGTCTAAGCCAGATGACTTCTTTGGCCGCAGTTGATGCAGCAATGTACTCAGCTTCGGTAGTGGAAAGGGAAACGGTTTGTTGACGTTGACTAGCCCATGTTATAGGGCCATTACTCAATTGAAAGAGGTATCCAGTTGTTGAGCGTCGGGTGTCCAAATCGTTTGCGAAGTCAGAGTCCGAGAAGCCAATTAATGGGGGTGGATTCTCACTCCTTGTAAATTCAATGCCATAGCTGGATGTGTCTTTTAGATATTTTAAGATGCGTTTGACTGCATTCCAATGACTTGGTCCATAGTTTGCCAAATATCTACTCACGTTTCCAACTGCGTACATAATGTCTGGCCGACTAACTATTGCAGCAAACATTAAGCTGCCAACAGCTTCTCGATAGGGTACTTTTATTTCTTCATTTTCCCCTATGTTTGAACTCAAGTGAGTGTGTGGATCAGCAGGCACACTGATTGGCTTAGAGTCTTCAAGATTGAATCTCTTGATTATTTGTTTGATATAGTTGGCCTGATGTAGAAATATTGATCCGTTCACATTATTTCGTTTTATTTCCAGACCCACAAAGTAATTTGGTTCACTGATTGTGACTTCGAAGGTTGTCTTCAGTTTATCGAGTACAAGTTGAAGTGCCATTTTGTTTTCAGCCATGATCAGCCCATCATCAACATATAACGCAAGCAGAACCTTTGATTTATTGAAATCCCCTCGATAAACACATTTATCTGCAGTACTTTGGCAGAATCCAAACATTTTCAGGAAACCGTCAAACTTTTCGTTCCAGCAACGCGATGATTGTTTGAGGCCATATAGTGACTTTCTTAATTTGCAGACAAGGTTTTGGTTAATATTGATTCCATCTGGTGGAAGCATGTAGATATCTTCTTTGAGTTCACCATATAAAAATGCAGTTTTCACATCAAACTGCATTATTTCATAGTTTTGTTGAGCTGCGATAGCGAGTAGGACTCGTATAGAGTCATACCGTGTTGTGGGAGAGTATGTGTCATTATAGTCGACCCCTTCTTTCTGTGCAAAACCTTTAGCGCACAGTCTTGATTTATATCGCGAAATGTTTCCGTCTCCGGTGCGTTTTACTTTGAAAACCCATTTTGAACCTATTGGATTTTTACCAGGAGGTAGTGATACTAGCACCCAAGTGTTGTTCTTTTCCAGCGCATCCAGTTCTTCTTTGATTGCGTCAGTCCACTGCCCTGCATCAGGACTCTTCATTGCTTCCTCATAGGTCTGAGGTACATCTATTTCCACTAGGTTAGCTTCATAGCGTTTGGGAGGCTTAATGACATCTCTTGGTCGCAGCTCGTAATTTGCTTTAATGTGCCTGGGTTCTTCGTCGTTCTGTTCGGAATGTTGAGGGTCTGCGTCCTCCTGCTGAATTCTTTGAACAGAATGATGTGTGTTTTCTATCACTACTGGGACTACAGTGTTTCTTTTAGGAATGAAACTACTTGAATTTTCATTGAAAATCACATTTCTTGAGACTGTAATTTTCTGTGTATTTTGATCCAGTAAACGATAGTTGGTTGAGTTTCTATCATATCCCACAAGGATGAGTTTCTTGCTCTTTGGCGCCAGTTTGTTTCGCAGTTCCTTTGGTACATGCATGTATGCCTCACTTCCAAAGATTCTTAAATGTGACATTACAGGCCTTTTTCCACTCCATATTTCATAGGGTGTCGAGTTTGGTGCTTGAGAGGATGGAGTCCTGTTTAGAATATAAACAGCTGTGTTTACTGCCTCTGCCCATAAATATTTTGGCATATCCTTTGCATATAACATTGAACGCGCACTTTCCATTATGGTTCTCATGTCACGTTCGGCTCTACCATTTTGCTCAGGAGTATAAGGTGCCGTTGTTTCAAACTCAATTCCATGTTTTGACATATACTCTTTCATTTCCTGATTACAGTATTCTGTCCCATTGTCAGTATGTAGGGTCTTAATAGAATATTCATATTTATTCTTTATCATGTTTGCAAAATCTTTGAAACACACAACAACATCCGCTTTGTGCTTAATGAAAAATACAACACGATAGCCTGAACAGTCATCCTTAAATAATACAAAATATTTAGCACCCTGAACTGATGGTGTTGACATTGGACCACACACGTCACTGTAAATGAGTTCGCCTGGTTTGGCCTTGGCATGCCTTGAGGGCGAAAATGATAACCTGTGCTGTTTACCATACTGACACGACTCACAGAAGAAATCTTCAAGGTCATTAATATTTACACCTTCGACCAAGCCTTTGGTGACCATTTCACGCAGAGTTCTCTTATTTATGTGTCCGAGTCTCTCGTGCCACAATTTTAGACTTCCACTTGCGGTGAAATTTAGGCCTACTTCTTGATGTGGGATCACTGTGCGGAATAACATTCGATACAGATTGTTGGTTTCACGGACCGCGCTTGCTACTAGCTCCCCGTTTTCGTAAATTTCTGCATATCTATCTTCCTTAAGGATCTTCATCCCTTTTTCAGTTATCACACCTTCAGAGAAAAGACTTTTTCTTAGTTCAGGAATATACAACACATTTGTGATGATGGAGTCATACCAATTACCTCTGATAAATTTCTTTATTTTAATGCTTCCTCTTCCCTTCACAGAAAGACCTTGGTTGTTTCCAAGCACGACACTCGTATTGTCTACAGTCTCTTCAAATTTAGAAAAATAATCACGACGATTAGTCATATGTGCAGAAGCGCCGCTGTCCAATGTCCAATTATCTTCGGTGGCGATTGCTGACTTTAGTATAACATCCTGCTGCTCTGCACTGAATGCTGAAAAATGACCCTGTTGAGAACGGTCACTGTGAGTGTTTTGCTGTCCGTTTTCTCGGGGTTTCTTAGGTGCACGACAGTCACTTGCGTAATGTCCTTTTCTTTGGCAATTATAGCACGTTACCCTTGGTTTTCCTGATCTATTCCTTTGTTTTTGATTGGGCTTTTGAGAGTTATTAGAACCTTTAAAATCGCTTTTCAAATTTGTCGAGGATAAAAATGCACTTTCCGATTGTTCAGTTGATGTGAGACTAGCCTCTTCATCCAACAGGCGTGCCGTCATATTTGGGATTGTCTGTCTAGCCTCGTCTAGTGAAAGCCAAGCTTGTCTGAAGTTTCTAAATTTGGGAGGTAGACTACCAAGAATTTTGGTCATTATAGTAACATTGCTGAGTTGTTCACCAGTCTCTCTCACATGTCGCGCGAGATTTTCTATCTTGGCAATATGCTGAGCAATGGAGTCGTTGGCGTCCATCTTGTACTGATGAAAGCGTTCGTGGACTAGCATTTTGTTCATTTCTGATTTCTGCTCAAAGATAGAGTCTAATTTCTCTAGCATTTCTTTGGACGAATCACAATTTTCAACTAATGTGATCTGTGATAGTTCCATAGCTGTAGTGAGTGTAAACATAGCAATTGCGTCGTCTTTGTTCCACTTTTCTAGTTCCTTCTCTTTGTCTATTGCCGGCTTTTCTATGGCGCCTTTTGCAACATCAAAGACTCCTTTTGCTCTTAGGGCACATTTCATTTGAAATTTCCATTGGTGATAATTATTACCGTCGAACTTATTTACGTGTGCTACGTCAAACTTTTCGGCCATTATTTCTATTTTGGTCTCGCGAATTATATAACCTAAAACACACGATGTTTGATGTTCGCGCGAACCTAACGATAAATAAATGGCGAACCACGTTGCTTCCTAACGCGAACGTGAATTCACAAAACGGATTTGTGAATTACCCGACGGACACTTTTTACGAAATATTACGTGGATATTTACGCAATTGTTGGGTGTCTGGGCCCATAACCTATTAAACACTTAGTTTGAAGTTTGGAACGCACTGTTCTTATTTAACCGAACGCACACGGTAAAAGTTTGACATGAGTGTTACATGACGCCAACTACACTGACACAAAGAAGGGCTTAAATAAATGTATTCGTGCGCCACACTATTGGGCACTCATACTGTTGGTTATGAGGTTAGGCCTAAACAAGCATGATATTTTAAACATGTTTTGACAGTATATTTATTAATTCTACTATCCAAGTATTAATTTTCCAAACAATCTATTATTTCTTTATTTATTTTACTAAGTAATATCGTTTTGTCAAATCACATCGGTTCACCAACTCAAATTACTCTCTATATTATTCTATATTTAGCCAATTTGCACAACACAAGTTAAATATGGATTTAATACTTCGATAATTTGGTTTGGTTATATAATTGAGAAAAAAATCTACTTTTTTTTGTATGAGTAATGTAAACGGTTATAGCTTGAAAAGGTTCAGGAGATGAACAAATACCATCTAAATTTGGGAAATATAATGTTCCTTAGGACTAAATTAAGTAAAATGCAAAAAATTTACATATTCTTTAAATTGAGAAACGACAGGAGGCCACGACAATAGACTCAGGGACCTTTGGCTTACGACGCCAATGCTCTAACCAGAGAGATATCCAGGAATCGTCCTGTGGACAGGTTCACTCTTCACTCATATTTTGAGGCAGAATCAGTGATTGGCATTCAGAAATCGTCAGCTACATATGTGTGATCAGGTAAGGTCACGCTCTATCAGATAACGCAGCCACCTTTGACTCGGGAGGACTTTATGCTGCCAAATGTATTCAAATGCTCATCTACCTTAAAATATGAGTGAAGAATGACCCTGAGTATGGGACGACTCCTGGATAGCTCAGTGGTTAAAGCATTGACGTACTAAGCCAAAAGTCCCGGGTTTGATTCCCATGTATAAGTGTAATTTTGAGTTTAAAGAAGATGATATTTGGATGCGGCTATAACCACAACTAACAAATATAACAGCCTTGCTATTTAATCCGGCAAATATTTAAGTTAATTACAAATTAATGACCACATAAAAGCAAATCTAAATAAGGATAGTTAATAACAATTTTACAGTATAATTAATAGAAAATACATCTTATATTTTTTTATTTTTTTTAAGTATAACAGCTTTGACTAGGATAGATGTATATTATCTAATTATTTTGCCTGTATGTGTATATTTTCAGCCGCTCTTGTGACACAGAACGTTGCCAAAGGTACAACTATGGAGGCCTACACCTCGTACCAAGATTGTGATGATAGGAATTATGAAGGTGTGGAAACACACCTAAGCGCAACCAACCAAACCCCAGTGACCACTGGGATGATTCCTTTTTCGTGAAAATACCCGAGGTACTAGCCATTAATCGAACCTGGGACCCTTAGGTTCGTAGCCAGGAACACCGACCACTACACCTGTTACGATAAAATTGCTTTGGGACAGTGGCGTCGCGTCAGGGCAAGCAAGGCAATCACCGCTTGCCTTTGATCGAAGATATGTAATTATTTTATTTAATGTTTGCAAAAATATTCTCCTGTTAATCATTTAAATGTAATTAAAGTACCATTAGGATTAAAAAAATATCTCATACATAGCAGTGACCGTAACCTACATGCAATACTTGTACTAGTACATCTAATGGTGGTTGAAAGTCGGTATTTGTCCGACATTAATCCAATTGCTCTAGCTAGTGTAGTTATTATTTGTGACGTCATAGATTTCAGAGAGACGAGAAAGGGAAGAGCTATGAATGTCGGGTAAAAATGCAAGCAGTCGAGCTACGTCTTCTTTTGCCCGAAAGGTGACGATTAGAACTGAAGTACTACCTACCCCTCTCTCCCCCTTTCAAAACAATGACGGATGGTATGGCATGAAAGGGTTAATACTGTCAAGGTACTAACCTCGTGCCTATACATCTTTAAGCCCGGTATACACGACACAACTTCTTGTACATAAACTTGTTCAAGAAATTGCAGCCTGTAGATGGCGTCGTGTGAACACCAAAACTTGTACAAGACCTTCTTTGCACAACTTATTGTATACAATATCAGGAAATAGAGCAGAGTTGTAAACACAAAAACTTCGCCTGATAAACAGTTACTTTTTTTCAATAAAGAGTGTTTGTAAGAAAAAACAGCTAAATGCTTGAGAAAAAACAAATAATTATAATTGAAGGAGGTTAAACACCAAATATAAAGGTTTTCAACTGTTTTAACAAGATATTAAAAAATTGAAAAAAAAACTTTTTTATTTTCATAATATTTAGAAATGATTATTTACACTAGATACCATACAAATATTTTCCAAATCATCCAATCATTATTTTTCCATAAAAAGGGCAAAAACAACCTTTTTTTTAAATATTGTATACATTCACAAATGCTGTGTGAACAGTTACTGGATAAAATGTATATGCAATCCATGTGACCAAGATACTATACAATTTCTTGCACATCTTTTTGTACAAGAAGTTTTGTCGTGTATATACCGGGTGGAGTTTATTGTAGCAGGTCCTTTTGTTTTTATGTGTGTATCAGTGAAATATAACAAACGAAAGCTTTTAAGTATATAATGTCTATAATAAGTAAAAACACAATAATGTAAATCACAGAACGATTCCCAAAGCCACAACTATCATAAATAAAACACCCCCAAATAGCTTCCTGAAGCATAACCAATTTAAACAAATTCTGGGACTTCATCTTTTAAGCTTGGGGACACCCCTCCCAATCTTGCCTAAGAATGCTGGTCACGATACGCTACTGCTTTGGGAATATAACTAGAAAAGGAGCCATGGTATTTGTCTGGCCAGCCAAGTGAAGCGCTAATCAAACCTCCCGGTATCGAACGTCTAGTTGAAATTATGTGTCGTATTTTTCCAATGTACATTACGTTCATGTAATAAGAAATAATTAGATTTTTGAGTTCAAACCATGTAACTTTTGATCTTTATAAACTTATGAATTTAGAGAGCTCAATAACTTTTTGTTTTTACTTATAAGTTTTTTACCGGTTTATCTTGCCCCTAACGTTATAGATTTTACGTGGGGTTCAACCTCTTGTACAAACAAATAAATGCCAAAGAGATAGCCCCAATTAATATATTTAACTTTATTCCTGTCCCCATTATATAACCATGGAGGTTTAATAATGCAATGCGGGTGATTTGAGAGATTTTACATTCCCGAACTTAAAAAATAAGAGTAAAGTCACGATGGCAAAAGTTTTAATCTTTATATTGAACGAATTGGTTTTTAAGTAAAATGTATATGAACAAATTTAAAAACTAATGGTTTTTATGAGAGCTTCCACAATATAATAAAGAATGGAGTAGTTGGGTGGGGACTTGAGCCCACACCATACTTTCTCTCTACGCGTTTCCCTTTCCCCTTCCCAAGTGACGTTATCCTTTCCCCTCTTCTATGTGGCAATGGATTTTTCCTGGTGACGTCATTACTCTAGCGCAACCCTGATGACTCATAACTGGCACCAGTTTGGCGGATCGACGTGTCGGGACAGGCATAGATCGTGGCTTAAACCGTGAGCTAGTACATGAGGTATTGACCCTGTTCATCCTGATGTCTGGTGTCAAGCGAATTTTATATTATTTAAGGTGAATTCTGTCACAATATTATTATATGACAAGTTGGCTCGGTTGGTAGTAATCTTACGTTTTGATCTAGGTGTCCCGGGTTCGAATCCCGGAAGAACCAGTTACAAAAGAGTTTTCCCCAAAAGAATAAGATTTGAAGTGTGCTGTCAAGTATTTAGTCGTACTAATATAAAGTTGTGTGTGTTTCATATGCATGGGATCGGCATAGTATGTCCTCTATTCCTGGAACACCTTTAATTAGGCCTATATAAATGGTAGAGGAACAGATGTCTACAGAAGTAATGGTCACACCACCCACGTCCATAACGCCTCCAGTGCAAGTTGCGGACGTTTTAACGGACCTGGATCAGGTAGGCGTCTCCAAAGGTGCAAGCATCTTTTTATTGCATCAAAGTGATTAAACGTTTGATAGAGATCATAATAAGAACTTACAAAATAAATTAGATGAAATAGTATATTTTGACCAAAGGGTTTAATAAACCTATAGCATAGAATAATAATGTATTAAAACAATTGTCAAATTCAATGTTATATAAATTTAATGATAAATCTTTTAACATCGCCTGAAATAAACAAGTTTATAAAATATAAAAATCTAGTAGTTAGTGCGACACGCTGTTTCATATGAGTATCGGGTGGTACGTGCACCCAATTGTTCCACCATAGTAAGCATGGCCCCCTTCCCCAGAACAAATTATAAATTAAATTTAATTTTAAGTTCGGGGAGTATTTTGGTATTTTATATAATAATTTACTTGACTTAAAAAATATAGTCACAAATTTTTTATATTTGTTATAGATAATATGGAGACGGCTGCTACGAACCCTGGTAAATACAACAACATCCGAACTAATGCCATTTGGGGTGACACCCCGATGAAGTTGGGGGGCAGGGACCATTTGAGGGAAGTCATTTGATGGCAGGCCCCTCAACAACATATCAGCCTTCTTCCCTTCGGACAGGTGGCCCGGTAGATCGGATATGTGAAAGCCTGCCTACAGGCATCTTTCTACGTATCATAGAGGAAAGAATAAAAAAAAATTGAGGTGTTTTTTATATGGGCCGTGAGTTGGTCACCCAATTGGTGATGCCAGAGAGTGATCGAGGCGCTCAGAGCTGGCTTGAGGAACAAATCAATGCTTTGCTATACCGTCTCCAAGATCACGAAGACAGTGATGAGGATAAAGTAGGGCTATTATTAGACAGCGCAGACTCGTCGTAAAGACCTGTATTTGTGTCATACATACGTGCAGATGAGCTTGACGCGTGAGCTTGCTGGCTAATATAGAGCGAGTGATACAAAGCAATGCTACTTTCCTAACATTTTCTTCAATACATATCAATTTGCACCACTTTAAGGAGTTTAGGGAGAGTGGTAAGCACAAATACGATACATTCTCCCCAACTGCCTCATACAGCAGACAAAACAGCGAAATAATTATCGATTCAAAATGGTGATGCCACACTTTGACTTTCCCTTGCATTGGTCGTTGTCAAGGCTGATGTGTTGTTAAACGATAACCGGGATGCATGGACACGAACACCTTTAAACAAATAAAACAAAGTCGACATATTCTAAATACAAACAGGAGAGCTATGCCTTGACACCTGTGTGAATCTTTTGAAATGTGGTGGAGTCACTGAAACGAAACAATTTCAAGCATAGCTCTACAAGTACGAAATCATGGTATTCCGGAAACTTCGGGGAAGGCAACTCCTTTACGAGTGGACGAGCCCTCCCACAAATTCCTTTAAGGGGAACATGAATCTGTACTTTCACGACAATTTGCAAAACAATTTTGATATCTTGTCCCTATCAGTAGTGTTTAAGTGTGATTCCTTTTGCAGGGAGTGTCGTGTGACGTCCAATGATAATAACAAACACAAATGCAAATCCTCATTTAAAAGGTGCCATGCTAAATCGATGAGTAGTGGAGATCGAGTTGTTACCTGTAAATACCATGGACGGTGGTTTGCAAGCAACACGTGTTTCGAAAATCATTAACTCCCTGGTTTTTACAACCATAACATGTCGATTTGTGATGCCGAAAAGGTCTGCGAGTTCTGCAGAAAATTTTTCAGTTTGGAGAAATCTAATTATTCACATAGGTGCTAAGAGACTTTTTATAGACTATGCAGGACTCATCACCCTTTTGGTAATTTTTACTACATGAATTAGGCAAACAACAAACGGTCCTTGAAGAAGAGAAATTTACAGTTCCTATTCTATGATTTTGAGTGCAGACCAGAAAATATTCTTCAGGGTACGGCCAATACAAACCTGCATGAACCCAATATTTGTGTTTTGCAGACATGTTGCAAAATTTGCAATCATGTCGAAGGAAATTATCATAATTGCGCTGATTGTGAGGGTAAGAGAACTCGCGTATTCAATGGTGACATTGCATTGACCCAATATTTCACATTTCTTGAGCAAATAAAATCAAACAAATTTAAGGATGTTTTCCTCCTAGCCCATAACGCCAAGGGTTACGGTTCAAAATTTATACCAAAACATATGCTGGAGGTGAGAAACTGGACTCCAGAGCTCATAATGAACGGTGGGAAAAATATGTCCATTTTACTGACTCACTGAACCTCTTACTGATGGTGTTGTCCACGATGCCAAATATATTCGGTTTGGACTAATAATTGGCTAAGGGATATTTCCTTTTTTTTTCAATAAAAAAGAAAACGTTAGGTATAGGGGACCTTGCTGCCAAAGGAGGACTACGGCAATGGTGATGTGTTAGTTGAGAGAAAGGAGAACTTAGAGTTGTGGAATTACACGCAGTTCAAAGAAAGCAATGTAATTGATTGAAACCGTGAGCTAGAACAATATTGCGTTTAAGATGTGGAGATCCAGAAGAAGGTTTGCCTAAATTTAGAGACATGTTCATGGCAAAAACAGAGGTGGATCCTTTCAGAGAGGCGTGTACAATCACTGGTGGGGCTATGTTGGTTTACCGCCGAAGTCATCTTAAGGAGAATGCCATCGGTATCTTCCCAAATGGTAGCTACTGGTGCGCAGACCAGCAGTCGCACGTTGCCGTACAATGGCTCTGCTGGCAGGCCCACCAGATTCAGGTCTCTAAACTTCATGTGGGCAACGGACGTGGGAATTATGTTTTAGGGCGACGCATAGACGACTCTGTTAAAGCTGGGGATATCACCACCATCTACCAGTTTTGGGGGTTATTGGCTTGGCTGCCCCTTGTGTTATCTTGACAGGACTACCTCTATCAAAAACAACCACCACGAGACCATGGAGATACGTTATGAAGTGACCATGTTTTGTGTGATAAAAATTAAGAATGCCAGCTATACGGTAGTAGAAATGTGGGAGTGCATGTTTAATGCGATGAAACGCACCGAAAAGGACTTGAGGCAATTTGTGCTTCAACACAAGTTGTACAGCAAGGAGCCCTTAAACCACAGAGATGCATTCTTTGATGGACGCACAAATTGTATCACACTTTTCCACAAAGCAGACCTTTCTCGTGGATAAATTATCAAGTACTTTGATATATTTTCATTGTATCCTTCAGTTTGCAAGCACAAGAAATACCACATCGATCACCCCAAAATTCACTTGGAACCAAATTGTCTGTTTATAGATCAATTAGAAGTCATAGCCAAAGCTACCGTGACGCCTCTGCGGTATTTATTCATGCTCATATTTCCAGAATAGATGCATGAAAAACTCATGTTTATTCTGTGTCGGAAATGCGCGGAAGATAAAACCCTGGCGAGTGTCAACATGACGAAAAGAAAGATAGTTGGCTGACAGGTATCTGGGGGATTGACGAGATCCACAAAGCCGTTGACAAGGGTTACACAATTGAAGCCATTCACAAAGGCTGGGAGTACAATATATATGTGTATGATCGTTAGATATGTTCTTGTGGATTGTGTTATGGGTACATTGATAATTTCCTAAAAATTAAACAGGAATCTGCCAGATAGCCAGAAAGGTTTACCTCACAAGATTATAAGTTAGCTTACATTCAAAATTATGAGGAAAAGGATGGGGTTAAACTTGATTTTGATTCTGTTCGTAAAAATCCTTGTCTCCGCACACTACCTTAAGTATTTTTAAATTAACTATGGGAACCATTTTGGTAAGACCCTATTTACCCAATGTAGACGTTGTAATCGACTATCAGGATGTTCACAAGTACTTGTCCGACCCAAACATGACCGTTGACAGTGTAATTGACGTTAATGTAAATGTTTTGTTCCTAAATTACGGGGATGTGCGTGACACGTTGCGTTATAACCCTAACACGAGTGTAGCTGTGGCATCCTACACGACTGCTATAGCTAGCTTTCACTTCTACAGCATTCTTGAGAAATTGGGGGACCACGTTTTTTTTACCATGATATGGATAGAGCCCTATTCATGGAACTCCTCGGTGATTGAAGTACACCACCAGGAGACTTTTTGAATGATCTTATCCACGAGCTTCAGTATTAAGGTCCGGGAAGCTATATTAGCGCCTTTGTATCTGGTGGGTCCAAGCATTATGCATAACTAGTTTTTGTTAGTGAAAATCATACTAAAACAAAAATGGTGTGCCAGGTTTGTGGGGTCCCCACAAACTATAGCAATTATAATGAAGTTAATTTTGACGTTCTGAAGGAGGTGGTCACCTAAAAGACTGAGGAAAGGCACATACAAATAGTACACAAGATTGAAAGAACTGACTAATGTAGCTACCATTCCAAAGATAAAAATCTACCGGCCAGTGTACACCAAATGAGGGATCACTAATAATTATAATATGTTTCCGTTTGGAGATGAAAGTTCTTACAAACGTATTCACAATTACTAAAATGATGCTAATTTAGACGGGTTGAATGAACACCTTTATTATTTTTCATGTAAGACAATTACACTAGACATACCATTCCTCAAAAGTTTTTAATTTATCTTTTTATTTTTGTGCTGCACAAAAAAAAATACATTTATTTATTTTATGTACCATGGAGATTTTATTAATATTTTTAGATGCCAGTGTAATCTTTCATCTACCTGATCATTTCTAGTCAAAAATGAAAACTTTTTTAAACGAAATATTTTGTCTATATATATTTATTATACTTGATTTTAAAATTGACCTTTTATTTGTAATTATTTATATGGAAGAATTTTCCTTGGAAACCTTTATTTGTACATAAAATTAAATTTAACATTTTTTTACGGTATTTGTACCAGATAATATGTGGTTTACGAGTTTTAGAACCGAGGTCATTATCCCCTCTACGACGTCAAGAAAATGGTTATTATTTCCTTTGAAGTAGAGAAAACGAATAATATCAAATATCATATTAAGTTAACTAGGGAACTTTTCTACATGTTGAAATAGTATAAATATATAGATAATAATAAACTTGTATAAATTCACTTTGTTGTATGAATAAAAAAATAATATATGTGTGTTTTATAAAGTATTCCACTGGTCACCCCTCTCCTTACCTATAAATACTTGATCAATTAGTTTTTATGTTCAGTCATCTACCATATGGACCAGTATAAATATCCAATTTCGGCCAGTCTCAATGGTCCGTCCAGCTGTGGAAAGTCACAGTTTGTATTCAACTTTATACTTCACTTGGGCACAATGTTTGAAGCTATATCTGAAAAACTCACCTTGTGCTATGTTTTATGAAAACCAGGATTCAAACAGGACGGTCCAGGTCCCCGCGTCATATTTTGTAAGCGTTTGCCGAAAATGAATGGCGACTGTAATAATTCTCCAAAGCTGATTATCCTGGACGACCCGATGTGTGAAGGCAACAAATTAGTCGTTGATCTTTTCACCAGAGGATTCCATCATCAAAATATTAGCGTCATGTACCTTACACAAATTATGTTCCAACAGGTTAAGGGCCAAAAAGACATTTTATTAAACGCACACTTTATCGTGCTTTTTAAAAATACAAGGAATAAAGCACAGATACAACCCTTTGCACACCAGGACTGCTTTGAATCCCACGTGTTTTACACTGATGCTATACGTACTCCCCACGGGTATATACTGTCAGATTTCAAATAAGGTACACTAAAATGGTTCTGATATAGAACCCACAAAAATTTCGGCTGCTACATGTACCTACCACGAAAAGGCTATAAAAACACCGACACTACCCTAATACAGATAATTTCATAACCATGAGTCCCAATGTGTTAAAGCAAGGCCCTCTGTTACGTGTGATGCATAGCATAAACCGGCAGCAACGGGTCGATTTGTTGAAAACGGCATATAAGAATATGATTGAATTTGTTGGGAGTGTGCCTACAACAATTTAAAAGGTAGGATATATTTGAAAAATACGCAGAAGACTAAGTTACGTGCTCAAAAGCAGGTGTTGTACAAGCTGGTCAAATTAGTAGAGTGCTGAAAGGAGAAGAGACGACTACTCTTTAAGAAAGGAGGAGCATTTTTGCCCTTACTTTAGCCCCATTAATCAGCGGTATCGTCGGTTCTTTATCCAACAATTAGATAATGGAACACATTCAAAAGATGATATTGTTGTCCCCGGAAACGTTACACCGTTACGGACAACACCCCCAACAAGTGTCATCAGCCACAAATCTAGTGGTCTCCAAGCTGGACAAGGAAATTGAAAAAGTCCTCGCTTCAATACTCGATGACAAGGCTAAATCGACTTAATATCAACAAGTGCTATAGTTCTGTATGCACTTCAGTCAGCACCTTCCTCCACCTGATAATACCAAAACCACCAATGAAGGGTATGTACATCCCATCCCTGCAGTATTCAATAATGTACCTGTACAGGAACGTAAAAAAACGTAAATTTTACTAGAACATTATATATCCCGAGGCGGTATCCCTTGGGACGCAAACGGGGAAGTGAGTATTCACGATACGCCTCTCCGCAGATCTAAAATTTTTGATTTAGTCAATGATCTCTTCAGAGCACGTTGACACATTAAGGCGTTTGAGTGCCGAGAGTTTCTTGCAGCATTCCAAATAATAAAAGTCCCGAAAATATGTATTTTCAATCCGAAACGCTTGGCACCCATTAGACATCCAACGCCAGTCCTAAAACACTTACACCATCAAAACGCCCTTCCTTAATAGAGGAAAGTGAAACGGGTGGACAAAATAAGGTGGCTGCCTTTCCGCGCTTAATGGAACGTTTGGCTGAAATCTAATACGGCCTTTCTAATCCTGCATGGTTTGCAAGGGTGGCGTCGATCATAAAGGCATTCAAGAAAGATCCGACCAAAGTACGAGAATGTCCTCGTGCTCAGGACACTTACACCTTACACAAACCTATGATAGAAAAGTTTTCAAGCCACAAGTACGTGGTGTCAAACATTTATAATATCTGCAAAGCAGATCTCACCGATATGCGAAGTCTCAGTAAATAAACGAAGGTACATTTTTACTTGATCACAGTCATAGACGTGTTTAGCAATATGACCTAGGGGAGGACGCTTTTCTCCAATACGGGAATTGTCATGAGGGACGCTTATAGGGCATTTTCGAGAAAAGTGGTTATAAATCTCCAAATTTGGAGACTTACAAGTAGACAGAGCTCACGTCATTTCTAGTACAGC
Source organism: Timema poppense (assembly GCA_902141375.1). Classification (NCBI taxonomy): domain Eukaryota; kingdom Metazoa; phylum Arthropoda; class Insecta; order Phasmatodea; family Timematidae; genus Timema; species Timema poppense. The sequence continues at coordinate 50,340 of CABFOV010001389.1, forward strand.
AATTTCTCAATTAAAATGGCGTGTATTACTATATCACCCAGAATACAGACGTGAAGACAAGCCACGTGGAACGTTTCAATATAACTTTAAAAGGGCACATGTGGTGTTACTTTAACAAAAATAACATGTATTGCTATGTGGGGTCCTACAGGCCCTTGTTGACGCTTACAACGGAGCAAAACATTCCAGTATCAAGATGGTGCCTGCAGACGTTTCAGAAAAAAACGTGCTTCAAGTAAGAGATAATCTGTACGGCAAGCAATGCCCAAACTCACATATCAAACCAAAACTCAAAGTCGGTGACACGTCACGTATTATCAAATTCAAAATTAGGTTTGAATAGTGCTACGAGAATAATTGGAGCGAAGAAATTTTCAAATCCAGCAGTTTTGCCTTGCGACAACCCGTCGTCTATAGGTTGACTGATCATGACGGCGAGGAGGTGGAATTGCAATACCTACGTCTTCAAGAAACTTTTAAATTTGATAAAATACTACGTATCAAGGGTAAAGGTGGCAAAAAGTAAGTGTACGTGCAGTGGAAAGATTACCCCTACAAGTTTAATTCTTGGATTCCTGCCAGTTACGTCAGAACCCTACCATGAAGGATCAGTTTTACATCACATAGACGAGCGACAGGCTTATGAGATATTTCACAAAAAATACCCTCGTGAATTTTACCATGCAACTACCTTACCGTCTTATACTCGATGGACAGCGAATGGGAAGTCAATCTCAAAAAATTCCACTATCCATATTCTTTAACCACCGTACTTGAGGGCGAAAATATTGGTTGGTACAACTGGATGGTTAATAACGGCATGGAAAAAATATTCAGGGATTAAATCACGACTAGAAATCACAGCACTATCCATTACTTGGTCAAAGCTCTAAACGACGTAGTGAGTATTTGTACACAGCCAGATAGTTTCAATTTAAAATATGCACAAGAAAAAATGGACTAGAATTAAAATATATACAAACAACTAATTATATTAACTAGAAATAATCAGGTAGGTGGAGGATTGTATTGGCAAATAAAAAAATATAAAATGTATCCCAGTTGCATAAATAAACCAATAAAAAAATATGCGTGTTTTTATGGAGAAAAAATATGAATAAAAAATCTCAAAACTTTGAAAAATGGTATGTCAGTGGAACTGTCTAGAATGAAAGAAAAAAAAGTGAATATTCAGCTCGTCTAAATGATCACCTTTCAGTCGTGGTGAGTGCGTTTACAAGGACTCTGATACCCAAACGGCAACGTATAATAATAATCTGTTATCCAATGTTTGGTGTACACGGGCCGGTAAACTTTAGTCTGCGAAATGGTACATACAGTCGCAAGACCTTTTCTTACAATTTTGTGCGGTATCTGTATGTATATTTCCGCAGCCTGTTCAGTGACCATCGCTTTCAAAACGTCAAAATGAACGTCGTTCCGGTTGCCATAGTTTATGGTAATCCCGCGAACCTTGCACACCGTTTTTGTTTTGGCAGGATCACCACCAACACAAACTCGGTACGCGTAATTCTTGGGACCGCCAGATACAAAGGCGCTAATGTAGCTTCCCGGACCGTAATCTGAAGTTCGTCAGTGAGGTCACCCAAAAAGTCTACGGTCGGTGGACTCCAATCGCCGGGGCGTTCTGTGAATAGAACGATATCTGTATCATGATACAAAACACAGTCCCCCAATTTTTCAAGGATGCTGTATAAGTGCAACCTAGCCATAACAGTCATGTATCATGCCACCGCCACACCTGTGTTAGGGTTAGGGCACAACGCGTCACGTGCATCCTTGTAATTGAGGAACAAAACCTCATCACTTACATCAATGATGCTGTCCACGGTGATGTATGGATCCATCAGGTACTTGTGGATGCCCTGACAGTCGCTAACAACGGCTACGTGTGGTAAATCGGGTCTTTGCCCAAACTTTGCCCATAGTGAATTTAAAAAGAGTTTATCCAGAGTGCGGAGACCAGAGATTTTACAAGCTGAGCCGAAATCGAGTTTTACCCCTTCACTTTCTTCAAATTTTTGAATATAAGCTAACTTCTCATCTTGTGAGGTACACCACTATGGCCATCCGCTGGCTTCTTGTTTAATTTTCAAAAAATTATCAATGTGCTCGTGGAACAATCCGCCAGAACGGGTCTGACTATCGTAAACAGATACATTGTACTCCTACACTTCGTGTACTGCTTCAACGGTGTAGTCTTTCTCAACGGCTTCCCGGATCTCGTCAATCACCCAGATAGCTCTCAACCAGCGATCTTTTTTTGTCGTTATGCTGACACGCGTCTTGGTTTTTCTGCTCCACGCATTTCCTGCACAAGATTAACATTAACTTGTCGTGCATCCGTGTAGGCAATACGGGCATTATCAAATACCGCGGAGGCGTCACTGTAACTTTGGCTATGCCTTCTACTTAATATATAGACGGACAATTTGGTTCCAAGTGAATTTTTGGGTGGCCGATGGGATATTTTTTGTACTTGCAAACGTAAGGATACAATGAACACACATCCAAGTACTTGATATTCTCTCCACAAGAAAGGTCTGCTTCGTGGAAGAGCTTGATACAGTTTGTACGCCCGCCAAAGAATGCATCCCTGAGGCTGAGGGGCTCCTTGGTATACACATCGTGCCGGAGTACAAATTGTTTCAAGTCGTTGTCTGTGCGTTTCATCGCATTAAACATAAACTCCTACATCTCTACGACCGTGTAGCCGGCATTCTTAAACTTTTCCAAACAAGCCATGGTCGCTTCATAGCGCGTCTTCATGGTCTCGTGGGGACCATTTTTTATAGGGGTGGTCCTGTCAGGATAACAGAGAGGGCACCCGTGCCAATAACAGCCCCAGAAATGAAAGACGGTGGTGGTATCTCGAGCTTTAACAACACCGTCTATTCGTCGCCCTAACACATATTCTTCAAGGCTGTTACCCGCATGAAGAATAGAGACACCACATTGATAGGCCTCCCAGCAGAACCATTGTACAGCGACATGTGACTGTTGTTCTGCACACCGGTAGCCACCGTTAGGGATAATACCGATAGTAGTATCCTTAAGATGACTTCAGCGGTAAACCAACATGGCCACTCCAGCTATCGTACACGCCTCTCTGAAAGGATCCACCATTTCTTTCTCTATGAGAATGTCTCTAAACTTCAGAAAGGCCTTCCGTAGGATATCTACATCTTTCACACAATACAGTTTCAACTCGCGCTCAAAATTAAAGACATAAATTTCTTTGATCAACGTGTCATACCACTTCTCAAAGTGCTCCTTTCCCTCAACCGACATCTCACCGATGCCGTAGTCCTCCTTTGGCGGCAAGGGACCCCTATACCCCACGTTTTCTTCTTTAATGAAAAAATGGGGGAAATTAAATGTCCCATGGCCAAAGACTCGTCCAAGCCGAATGTTTTTGGCATCTTGGACAACGACATGGGGAGAAAGTTCAGTGAGTCAATAAAGTGGAGCGGGCCGTAAAGCATGGACATGATTTCCCACCGTTCATTATTAGCTCTGGAGTCCATTTTATAACCTCCATCATATGTTTTAAAATGAAATTTCCATCATAGCCTTTCGCATTATGGCCTAGAAGGGTGATATCCTTAAATTTTAATGCTTTAATTTGCTCCAAAAAATGTGGCCATTGTGGTATCACCCTTGAATATGTGAGTCCTCTCACCCCCGCATTCTGTGCAATGATGGTCATTATTTATCTATATGAACGCAGGCCTTGCAACACATCTGTACGACACAGAGGTTAGGTTCGTTCAAGTACGTGTTGACCACACCTTGAAGAAGAGTTACTTCCCTGCATTTAAAATCATAAAATACAAACATGATATTTCTCTTTTCCAGTGACGGCTTTGATGGGGCCTGCTTCATATAGCAGTAATGACTAAAAGGACTATATGTATCGCATACTTTACAAAAAGTCTCATAACACCTATGTGAATAATTTGATCTTTACAAACTGAAAAATTTCCCGCATACCTCGCAAACCTTTCTGACATCACAGACCGACCTGTGACCTCTGCAAAAACCAGGACGTTTATGGTTATCAAAACATGACTGGTTTGTGAACCAACGCCCACCGTCTTTACATACCACAGTTCTACCTCCACTGTAGGCCCCTTTAGCGTAGCAATTTTTGCACGTGGATTCGCATTTGTGCTCGTTCTTTGTGTTGAACGGCACACAGTACTCGCGTAAAAAGTACGAGCACTTAAATGCGGTTGTCAAGGATGTTATGACATCAAAATTGTTTTGCTTGTCGTCGTGAAAATACAAATCAAGGTAGCCCTTAAAGAAATGTTCGGAGGGAGTAGGCCCATCATATAGGACCTGCTTCCCCCGACGTTCCCTAAACACCATGATTTTTTATTCGGAGAGGTAAGTTTGAAATTGTTTCAGCTCGGTTAGCCCACCACCTTTCATAAGATTCACACGGGCATCACGGCATAGTTCCTTTGAGTTTTTCAATAGGACAACCCATTTTGATTTTTTAACGGTGTTCACATCTATGCATCCTGGTTCTCTTTTAATGTCCCATATAGCTTTGTGTAGCCATCAACGAACATTTTGCTAAGGTTCGTGTTTAATGAACATAATGTAATATTGATATAATTTTCAAATTTGTATAGTCTATTTCTCTGAGTAAGCCCTACTTATCATTACGTGATGTACCTTATGAACACCAGTGGTCTATGGTTTCACTTTAGCAATAGATTAGACAGCTGATCAAGTAAAGAACTGGGTTTGAATTCAAGTTAAGTGTACTGAGGGTGCTTTTCCCTTAATGGTTTTGCATTTCCCTCTACGCACTTTCTTTAATTTCAACCTTCCTCATACTAACACATTAGTATAACTATTTGGGTCTACATATGAGTATTATAACCATATAACCCACTTCGGTGGACACATGGTCAAACGCGCAATTCTCGCAGTAGACTAGACTACCGATGACAGGGAAATAAAAGTTCAAATCTCAGATGAGTGTACTGAGGGTGTTTTCCAAAACGGGTTTCCCCTCTCCCTGCACGCAAATGTGGGTTCACTTCCTCTATTTAAAACCTTCACAATCCCTAAAACTATTTGCGTTATTAATTCTTAAGCGTATAACCCGAATAGGTAGTGAGAAGTGGTGCTAAAAAATCCTTCGCATCAAACAGGAAGGTCGCGACTTTACTTAGAGTTGATCAACGGACCGGTAATGATATGTGCTATCGGTTATCAAAAAACTATTAATTGAATTTAGATTTTAATTTTAGGAACGCGAATGGAAACTGTATTACTTATTTTTCCTAATAATAAAATTTCTTCTAAATAATTCACGTTAAAGCTTCCTTTATCTAATACGTGGATAAAATCAATATACATTTGTCGAAGAGCACATCCAACCTCTCACACCTCAATAAGTGGCGTACCAAGGGGGATGGAGGCCATACGAGACGAATTTTTATTTCTAATTAAAAATGTGCCTCATAAAATACTTAGATACAAATGTTTACAACCAATTCTATTAATAGATTATTGTAAATAATTCTAATATTCGAATGTTTTTTATGACATATGAAATAAATCATCAAACCTAGTATAAGTTTCTAGCTATAAGAAATATTATTTTATGTTTCATTGAAATACAAGTAATCCATGAAAAAAAAATTATGCATGGATTGGCATCTTTGTCATGAGTCGCAGCTGGATATGACCTTGAAGAGGGTTGTGGTGGTGTCAGGTGTGCGCAGGCGTTGCGTTTATTACAAACATGTAAACAATTGTGTCAGCCCACAGTTGACTTCATCTTTTAGGCTGTTTAGGATCGGGATGAGACGATTTCACCATTGTCAGTTCGGTGGATGTATAGTTCAATGACTCATTAGTATGGACTACGTGTGCTCTTTTTCTTATGCTAAGTTTGCCAAAATTATCTTTGTAAGTAAACTACTTTTATTCATTACGTTGTTTCTGCAGTCCTTCCTTCATTTATTGACTTACCGTCATCTGACAAGTTAAATGCAAAATAGAGGTGTATTAAAACAATTACAGTGGTCGCCGGTCATAATATAAATACGAAATAATACAATAATAAAAACCTTTACAAAAAGTTAAACTTTATAATTTTATAAAGATTTTATCATATCATATCATGTATCATATCATTCGCAAAACAGTATTTTATTATAATAATTCTTTTTCAGACATACTGCAATGATGCGTCACTATCCTAGTAGTGCAAAGAAAAAGAAATTTAAAAAATCAATAGAACGAGCAGAATATTCTATTAAAGGTAAATGGTCAATTTTGACATTTGTGTGTCAATCTTCGAACACACGTGATCAGGGTAAGAAATAGTGCAGCACCAGCATGTATATTGATCTTGAAAGGCCAGCCACCATCTAAGAAGAGCTAGCAGCTTCCCAAGAAGATGCAGATTATTTAAGTGAACAAGACCCAGAAAACAGTTATAACGCACCACCGCAGCAATCTGACGAACAACATGAAGGTCTGGTTATGTCACAAACAGAAAGTTATGATGGTGATTAAACAGAAGAAGTCGATATCGACACATTACTTCTGGACTCTGACGAAGGAAATTGGCCAATCCCTGTTACATATGGTCTTGGAATTGATAGAGTAAAAAGTGTATCTGAGTATTTTCAAAACCGAGGGGGTCAATTTGAATCTGCTCAAAGAGCTGCGACAGACCTGAAAGGATTAAATCACCAGCTAACCACCAATTGGTTTTACAAGCACCTTTCTAATGGAGAAAAAGTTTAATAAAATGGATTATTTATTCTCCATCAAATACAAACATATTTTTCTTTTGTTGGAAACAATTCAATACAGATGAAAAAACAGCTGACACATCAAAATTCATTACTGGATTTCAAAACTGGTGAAAACTATATTCTAAGGTATCTCTGCATTAAAACTCGGATCAACATTTGTCTAATCTCGAAAAATGGAAAACTTAAGGATCAAGGTTATTGCACATTAAAACTATCGAGTGTGTACAACAGGAAGTTCTAGAAGGAGAGAGAAAAAATTTGAACAATATTTTACATAAACTAATTAATATCACTATGTTTCCAGCAAAACAATACTTGCCTTTTCGATGACATAGGGAGCATAAGCTTTCTGAAAACAGGAAACATTTTAGAATTAGTTGAAATCCCTTCACATTATGATCCCATGTTAAAATAACATTTGGTGAGAATCCAGCAATCGTAGCTAAAATTAGTGGTAGTGCTGCTCCAGAAATTTTTTATCCTTTGTTTTAAAATGGTGTAAACGGGAAAAACTGTATACAAAGAAAATTTATTCAGGAACTTTATAAAATCTTAACAAAAAAATCAAACATTTTTTTACCTATTTTAACTTAAATTGTTACAGTTCAAGCTTGATCTATTCATTTATAAATGAAATCCATTCTTCTTGTTTTAATTTGCGCAAAGAGTTCAATAATTTTCTCATTGATCTCTGGATGGCAATTGAGGAAATTTTTTCTCCATTGAAAGTACTGCGAGCGCATTTAGTCTTTCTGTTAGATAAAAGAACTGAAAAAACTCAAATAGAATAGTTGGAAGCAGAATAAAAATCTAATTCTACACTCTTCTACACTTTATCACATTCAAGAATATGGTACACGGTTTTTAAGCACAACACACGCTGAGTAAAAAAAAATCCTTCCAACATTACGCCAGAGCCGGCACTGCGAGAGCACACTGCTCTCTCTACCTGGTAAGCCCGCCTTCCTCCCCACCCCCTTCTATGTGTGCATGAGCACAACAGTCAATGACCACATCGCTGGCACTGTAAAGCGCACAGTTCCTTACAAAGATTTTTGTATCTTTTTCTTAAACTGGGGGATGGCTACTGAAGTACTGACATTAAGCTTAAGGAATATATATTGTACTACAAAAATAAATAAAGAATTAGAGAAAAAAGGACTCATTACATTAAATGTTATCGATAATATCAAGTGGAGATAGGGGGTGCCACAGTTCTGCAGTGCCTATACACGAGCCACCACTGGCCAAAAGAGAAGATTTTAATGTCATGTTTGTCCCCTAAAATACAAAACGAGCTTATTTATATTTTTTGGAATATTGTGAAAGAGAAAATCATTGAAGATGTCAATAGGGCGATTTACTATGGAATACTTTCTGACAGTACACCTGATGTATCTCACCAAGATCAAAGGATCGAAGTAATCAGATATGTACATATTGAAGAGGAAAATTTGAGGTTATAGAGTCGCTCTTAGTATTTTTTCCTCTTGCTGGTAATAAGGCTACAGAACAAATTTTGAATGCACTTAAAAGTGAAGAATTGGATTTGCATCTATGCCAAAACGAAGGCTACGCTGACGCTTCCACTATGGCAGGTTTACACTCCGGTGTTCAAATAAATATTCTGTAACCCTGTTACAACACTTAAAAGCTAAAAGGTTGTTTAGCTCACCATTCCGGCCCCAGTTGACCCGTCTCGGCAAGACCATGACTCCACCAACACACCGCGGCACTGTCAATATCAGACTATCTCAAAGGCCGTGGTTCACTCCCCGCCACGATAGCTGTGCCACGCCCAAGAAAAGAAGATGAACAAAATTCGCGAACTGGATGCGCTCCATAGGCTGTGTTCAGAAACTCAAAGATCTATTATTCGGTGCACATTTAAAAGCTAGTGAGGAGTTTGATCAAGTTCTGGAAACATGCTACCCCTTACCCATACCCCCCCTCATTTGGTTCCTGTTACTCGAGAACACATGACTTAGTCGTTGGATATATAATGGCAGGGTTCTGTAATGCAGACACATATTGCACTCTGATCACAAGGTGAGAGACCTGGTCGTAGGATAGTTAATGTCAGAATATTCAAAATTCCCTTTGGCTATAATGTTCTATTTTTTCAAAATTATCGTTCTGGTTTTGTAACATTAAATTTCATTAATTATCAAATCTGCATGTAAGCTTGCTCTTTTGGCCACGGATAAGTTTGATAAGTTTGGACGGTTTGTCCAAACCGTATGTTTGTCATTATATTGAGATAATATTGAAGGATATTTTGTTCTTGTAATATTTAACTTAAAATTCATTTTGTCCACCCAATGGATGGATTTATATGTTTGAGTAGCGCCATCTTGGGTCAGTTAAAAATCTGATAGCGTCGTACTTTAGTTCTGTCAATTTTAACTATTTGAGAGTTTATAATCACTTGTTTTTTATTTGTAAATAGTTTATTATTGTTGTATATATTGGAAGTTTATTGCATTATAGTTAAATGTGTGGACTTCCAAGAATCAGTTTCCAACCTTTATGTGCTACTTAAGATATTTTTAACATATGTGTAGCCATTGTATCTAGTGAAATAAGTTGTTCAAAGTTAAAACTAATAAAAAGTTGTATTCGTTCAACAATGAGCCAATTAAGACTGAATAGCCTAGACATTCTTTCTATAGAAATTAAAGTGGCTAAAACGATTAATTTTGACGAATGTATCAAAATATTTGTAGAAGAAAATATTCGTAAATGCAGTTTTTATAAATCATTGAAAGTATGTTGTTTTTTGCAAGTTTTGCTTTCTTAAAATTTTAAATAAACCTTTTTTATGTCATGGTAATTGATTTATTAATAACTTGTACTTATCTTAAATGATTGTGTACAGGTTATTACATACTTTTTTATGTAAAAAAAGTTACATATTTTGTACCACATAATTAATTATCAATACAACACTTTCATTTGAAACTAACAAGTTTTGAAAATGTTTTCTAGCAAATGATACTAAAAACATACGGATTCAGTACTGAAGTTAAGGAAATATTTTGCATAGTTTTATAATACACCAGAACATATACATAGTAAGGGTTTAAGTTGAAAAATTAAGCATTTTTCTACATACTGTCATTAGTTTTGATTGGATTAAAAACTACATATTTGAAAAATTAATCATAAAACGAAACTTCTATGTTTTTAATTTTAGTTTTCCTTTAAGTTCTATTAATACTTACTTAGTTAGTTCTTTCCACATATTTTTTCCTCCAATAGTTTTTATGCATACAAGATTATGCCTTGGTTTTGTGGTGCCAATAGTAGAGGCACAATATGGGGAGTACCTAATAATAAGGGGGGGGGGCAGGAAACTCCTGCCCCGGGACCCCAAAGCCATTGGTACGCCACTGACCTTAATTGCCTGTTTGTGACGTGTGTTTGTTGGTTCATATGATCATGTGTAATATGAATGTGAACCTAAACACGTAATAAATAAATTAATAAAAAATTTTAAGAATATAGTAAATTTACACAGGTAAGACCTAAAAATCTACAAATATTAAGTTGATAAAAAAGTATTAAAAAAATGGTTTGTGAAATAAAGTCTAGAATCTTGACATGGAATCTCGGAATGGAATGTCTGCTGCTCCGTTAATTAGAAAAGGTTGGTGCCACTGCTTTAGAAGACTAACTTTACTATAACAGGAATGTTGTCAAGATGTTCAACCTTGACTGCTAACGTTTCATTATCTCTGTGACCTTACACATATCACTCATTAAACAAACTAACGGCGATATGCTGTAAGATGTGTTTTGAACACATGTGCTACTACCGAAGCTCCACCCATAAAAGTACTAATGAAACTATATAGTAGAATCATTTAGGGCTGTTGAATAACATAATTTCGTTAGTGCTATATTTTTAAAGTGCCTAATGAAGTAGCTCACGCCCCTCCATCTTACGGTGAAGCATTCACGGAAAAACTTAATTCAATCACTGGTGCTCTTTTAGTGATCTACATTAAACCATTAAACATAGCATTTTTATTGGTGCAACATTTGGACAGCACATAATCAGTTAGAAGGGGGGAGGGGGAATGTGACGTCAATTTAGCCTCTCCAACCAGTGGGGCAATAATGACAAAACATAATACAACTAGGCCTTACCAAAAATCTTTTAGTTTAGCACTAACAGCCAAACGTCATATAAAAGTGTTACGTTTTGTGAAATTGGCAGTGCATATATAATGGGTGAAGGTAATGAGATTATTTCCCTTCTCTCTTCTTCCACCGTGGTCCATAAAAATAAACGGACAAGAAAACCCCCGGCAATTATTAATTATTAATTTTTTCAAAAATCGAGGCACTTACATTCCAATACATTCCAGAGGCCACAATAAAAGTATGAAGGTAAACATTGGCATTGTTGTCTAGATCATCTAATGTTGACTTTAATTTCAAAGTTAATTTTTAATGTATTATCAACTTTTATCTCCAACATATTTAAATAAAATCTTTAATAATGTACACCAATGGAGATGATATAAAACGAATATTTCTAAATACTGAGCATTATTTAGTATGTGTAGGTCTATAAAAGTCTAAAACCCTCCAAAAATATATTAAGTTGAACCAGGTACCATAACTGAAATTAAGTTCCTTTTAAGTACCAGAACTAAAACCCTGTAATTAAAAAGTTTCTGTCCTATTTTCCGCTAAAGGCCTAACTAGAGGGCAGGAAAGGTTAACTACAAAATTAATCTTTAATTAATACGAAATATAAGGGAGAAATCATAATCTAAATATGAGCGATTTAATTAATTGGATAACGTTTTACACAGCAGGTATCACAGCTCTAATATTTTAGTGGTACACACAGTTCATTCAAAAAGGAGATAGATAAATTATTCTTGTTGCCCAAAAATACGCTTATTATTTACAACAATAAATTACCTTAAGGATCTCTATACTCTTACTTCTACCAAAGATAACACACTACACGATTTCTTTAAGAGGAAGAGATGTAAAGTGACCCATTTACAATAAAACCTAATATAGGCAACATACAAGACTACGTTGCTTGAGCCAAGCCCAGATATCCTGCTAAATAATATGCGACCCAATTTTAAGAGTAAAAAAAAAATTTAAAAAAACTTGGGATGCAATCGATAGCAAAATTAATAATATTTATAAAAATGTATACATACTGACACGGTGAGTCCAGTTTAACTACTACTTAAATCATAATATCTAAACCATCAAAAGGGATGGAAAAGGTGCACACACCACACGGTAACACAAAATAAAACTAGACGAGCTTTAAAGTATGTATTTACACAAATAAAAGATTTACAAATATAGCTCACACCATGAACAGTACACTTGGAATATTTATTTGCACAAATAAAAGTTTTAGGTTTTTTTGTTGTTGCAAATATAGCTCACACCATGAAAAATATACTTGGAATATTTATTAAAAAAAAGTTTTATAATATATATTTACGAGTATATATCACACCTTATTGGGAAAAAACCAGGACACATGCTAAGATGCATAGGTAATTACATATATTTATTAAAATAATGCAAGTTTTGTATGAGGAAATGCTACTAATAAAGACATGTAAACATTGTTTTTAATTTATTCATGTAATTATTTATAATATATATATTCATTTTTAGTGTACCTGCTTGAGTAGCTCCGGTCAAATAACAATACTAAGGTAATTTATAAGTATAATTGCAGTATTTTAAAATAAGCAAACAATACTATTTGTAACATGTATTAAAAAAATGAAATGAATGTTATTTAACAGAGACAAAGTTTGTTAGAGTTCTATTTAATTTAAATTAGATATAATGAAAAATATATTCTGGAAATAAAATAGATATTTTATGTCCAAAGGTAAAAAAATGTTAACAATAGGTGGACAAAAAATCAATTATTATTTTATAATAATATTTCTGATTGAAATATGGGACCAATTAAGTATAATAAATTTGGTTAAGTTACTGAAGAATATCTTATAATAGTTCCTGGTAGGTAGTTGATGGCTTAAAGTAATGATGTATAGAATTGGATTAAAATTAGAATGACCTCACCACGAAAAGAAAAAGTCTTCAATGTATCTTGACAAAAAACCACTTGAGATTTTAAATCCTCATATTTGGACCTTTATTCACAAACCTTTCCATTTCATTGCCTGACACTACACTCTCCTCTGAACTAGTTTAATGCTTCCCTAATCACACATTTACCAATTAATTATCGGTTTCAAAGAAACTAGGTGGATTTCAGTCCTTATTAGATCCATCGAAGTCAATAGTAGATATTTGTTTGAATTTTAAAGTGTTCCAAATTATCCCACTACAATACTTTGTCTATGGAAAGAAACAGAATCAACAAAAAGTCCAAAACAATCACTAGAGTATTGAAAGATGAATTCGGATTTAATTATTTTGTAAAGTGTAATAATTAAAGATATCCATAGAATGATGAAGCTTAGAAAACTATTAGGGAAATTATGGATATTTATTAAAAGTAATAGTGTTGACGTCTATTGTCAAAATTCAAACATCGTGCTGTAAAATAAACAATTGGTTTATCCTTGAGTGGGGCTACTTCCAAGACTTCTGATAGAATGCATTAGTGATTCTTTTTTTAATTTAAACAGACTGAATTTCCTCTTGACAAAATAAAAATGGATTTCTTTCAAATTTAGAGGTAAGTATATTAAACCTTCTTGTTCCACTTTATATTTATAGCTTATTGGTATCATGGAGTAAGAAATTACGTCCATGGATATAACAAAATAAATAAATTAAAGCATTTAAATCCTACCAACATAAAAATGGTCGCACAACTAAGATATATTTAAAATTAATAAATTTTGTATTAAATAGAAAAAAAAGTATTACAATATTTTCATAGTGCACCATTTACGTATTAGTTTTGTTTAAAATTATTATATTTCAATGGAGGAATAACGAGACATCAGCGTTCTCATCACTATGTCTCTATCGATATCAAAATCAATACCATCACTAGGAGTGTTTGTATTTAATATTAGTGAAGGGGTTTTTATGGTTGTTATAGGAATCCTATAGTTTATTTAGGATCTTGAAATCTTGGTACGGATAAGTCACATTGCAAACCTCCTTTTAATACGACCGATTATAATCCCCGAAGGTTGTGCGTGGGAAATAGTATTCAGTCACCATGAGGTGCCTGGAGACCGCAGTTCCTGGTGCGCTGGAGGCAATGCGTCCCGAAGCGCCCTACAGTTCTGCATGCCCAACGGGAGCCTCCTGCAGATAACAAGTCCTAAAACGCTGGAGGCAGCACGTTCTGAGGTGTCCTGCAGTCCTGCAAGTCACGGAAGGAACCCCTGACTTGGTCTTCTGGCTGTATGTCCCCGGTGGAGAGACGCACGCCCTCAGGGGTCATGGTGGTCGGTAGCAGCATCTCGCTTGAAGGCCTTCGGCGTATTAATTCGTTCAGATAGGTGACCATCACCTTTATCAGATTGTCAGTGTAAACTTGTTACAACACGAAAGAAAAAGGATTGTTTTGGCTCACCAATTCTATCTCCATTTGGCTGATCTACAACGAGGCTCTACACTACGTACACATCACGGCTCGACTTGTTTCCAACTGAGCGGATGGATCGTGGTTCGACGTCCACCACTAGGTGTGCCTCGCCCAAAGAGTAACAAGAGACTATCGACATGTGCAGATCCATGCGCGCCGACAACATTGTTGTGGTATCAACGGTCGGTTGAACGGCGCGCGATTTGAATTATACCTGGACTGTGTGAGAGTATTCCAGAACTATGCACTCCCCTCCCCCCTTTTCCCTGCCTTACTTCCCGCGCTGTGAGAACACGTGACTCAACTTAGGTGTATATAATGGCAGGACTCTATAGCCATGACACGCATTTCTCCGCATTCTCTAGGTGAGACACTTAGTGTCAATTTATATTTAGTTAATTTATATCAAAATTCTGTTTGGCTTATGATGAATTCTAAATTACTGTTTCGGCAATATCTGCTTAAGATTTAACTTTCGTTATTCTAAATTGAGACTGCGTAATGTTTAGTAGAGATCATGGTAGCGCAGTTGGACTTAAATAAATTATTGTATAGGCTAACGCATCTTATCCTCTTCACGGGGGATTTGAAACTTGCAACACCGCCATTTTGATATAGCAGGATATTTGTTAAATTGTACCCTTTGGGTACTTTAGTAAAATCATGTTGAATGATTGTATTACTAGTCATTATTGGGGAATTAAATTTCTATAGATTTGTACTTGGTTGGTCAAATCTGGGGCCACGAGCCCACGCTCCTAGTCTGTTAGTTTTGTTAGCAGTTAGGTTACTCGATTTTAAAGGACCTTTTCAATAATGGATCTTGGTTCTATTTTGGGGCCTTATGATCGCCGTAGTGATACATCTTTTTCCAGGGCACTTTGCCATCTACGTTAGTTATTGGAGAGTCGCTGATGGCGACTAGTCTATATCTTATGATTGTTAGTCTGCAGGTTATTGTTTCAATCTCCAATTATTATCATTATACACGACATATTTGTACGAAGGACAATTTAAATGTATGTTAATACTGTGGTTCCCTTAGGCGGCCATCTTAGAGCCTGGGGTCGTGCCCCAAAGCATTTATTTCAGTATTGTTTATTATGGCCTTATTGTATTGACATCTGCACCTAACGCTGGGCTTGTCCCGCTCTTTCTCTTCGAGTTTTGTTATTGTTCGAATAGAAAAATTAAACTCTCTTGTGATCAACCTGACTTTTATTTATGGTAGAAATAAAGGGGGAGGTGGTTTACATCAGCTAATATCATACTTTCCCTGGTCAGCACAGTTTCAGCTGCCTGATGAACAGTTGTTAGCCCATCAGCGCTCCACTAGGTCTCATTTAAGCAATTAAGCTAGGTTTTACTAAACTGTTTATTAAATTTAAAGCATTATTCAATCATTAAAGTGTGTAAGGTGCTCCAAATGTGCATTAATACACAGTGCACCATGCTAAGAGTAAAATATAGATTCCCCCATATAAAGAGAAAGTATTGTAAGCACGAAAATGTATTGTGCGCTACTTCGATATAACTCACTTTGAACAGTGTTCATAGATTCTAGTACCATAGAGTAAGTAACACTGTATAATATTTCATTTATGATCTTTGTGGTAGTGTTTATACAGCAATGCAGAGACCTATTATCTCGTTTCACAAATCTTACGAGTTTTTAATAAATGTTTATTTTAAGGTAAAAGTGGGGGAAAGTCTTTACAGCGCATTTTAGCATTTATTTAAATAAGTAATTGTAGATATATAACTATACATAACTTATTAGCCTACTCATTCACTAACTAATGAGAAAAGTTCCTCTTGTTGATGAAAACAGATAGTTATTTTAATTATATTTAATACAAACATTAAGAAAGTTCGGATTTTAGGCACACATTATAGTAATTATTTTTTTGCTCCGAGCCCAAGACTCAGAAAAATTAGTGTCGCTCATGAATATATATTTAAAATGTAGTCAAGAAATTAGACAAGATATTAAACAATATTTTTTTTTCAAACAGGAAGTTAGGATTTTAGGCACAAATGCTAGAGAAAATGTTAGTCGCCTTTAAATATATATTTGAGGTGTAGTTAAGAAATCAGCCAAGATATTAAACAATATGTGTCAAACCGGGAATCGAATCAGGACTCCCTCTCGCAGACAGTTCACCAAATTAAGAGTACAACCCCTAGACCATTTAACCATAAGCACTGGTTTACGTATCTGATAGTTTTGTTTTAAAAACCTGTCAATAAGCTATTAGGGGAGGGGGGTTTATTTGTCCAACGTTTATTGCGATACCAAGCTATACGAAATGTAGCCAAAGGGACAGACAGCTCGTATTGTATGAACTGACAGCGGGTGTGTTTCAAGCCTTACAGGTTGTAGGGAAAGTGTACTTACACATTTAAATGCGTGTGGATTTTCTCTAATTTCTACCTTCATTAGGTGTGTAAACCAATCATACTAATACTAAGATGCCTTCACTAGGTTTAGTATTAGACACTTTTTTATTAGGTGCTTTGTAATAAATTTCATTTTAGAAAATACTTCAAATTCTTACCAAGTTTCTTTAATATAGATTATTATAAACATATGAGAGATTAAATAAGACTAATAGTGACATGTAAATAAATAAGTTACTTTACTTTAGACATATAGACGCATTATGTACCATTGATAAAGATTAAAGAGATACTATCGAATACACATATCTTAGAAAGTGGCAGTTTAAAAGAATATACAAAATTAAATTAAATTAAGCTCTTCTAATCTATGTACCAGAGAAAATATTATATTGAATCAGTCAGATAATGTCCGATAACCGGTTAGATCAACATTTTGAATCAAACTTGGTTTAAGATTATATTAAGCAAATGTTGGTCAATCGACATAGATTTTCTTGGTGTAATTTAAAAATGACAGCTTTTAGAACAGTCGCAAAACTAACCCTGGCAAATACACATCCAATTTAAAATTAAATCAATCTTTTTTTTGAGATACGTAACAGAACGGATTAAGAGAAACAGAAGAGAATTTAAATACCTGGTGTGGGTGTTAGTGAACTTTCCATCGTATTAAATAGTCCGTCTTCCAGTAGATTATTTTCACTTGAAGACGGTAGGGTTTATATGAAATCACCCTTATATATAAATAAACCAAAACCCCTTTCACCAGAGAACCAACACCTTCCTTTATAATTTAAATCAAAAATAGAATCGGACAAAATACGGAAGATCTCAACAACGGTTACTCAATATTAGTTTTCAGCTACGCTTATTGTGTTAAATATTCTTTCGGTACAATTGGAATTTTAAAATGTATTATTATTAGCACCGCGTCTTACTACCCGTTCGGGTTATACGCACTTACGCTAATGTGTAATGGTAGGGTGATTGTGAGATGAAATGAAGAACCTACAGTTTAACGTGGAATCCGAACCACGGTGGAGGCCTGGCATTCCCCACATTCACAAGATGTCTTGTCAGAGATGAAGGAAGGGTTTGGTAATCAGATAAATCTATGCCAGGACCGAGGATTGAACCCCGGCCGCCAGCACAGAAATCTGACACCTTACCCCTAGACCGCCAGGTCACAGAAAATTAAAAAAAAACGTTTTAATAATAATAGCTATTATAGCGTAGACTAATGTGTTTTGTTTTTTTGCTATTCAAAACTAAACTATTATATTATGTGTTCGTTAATGAATTCAGTCCATATTTAATTATTTAATATAGCCTACAACCAAATCTGATTATGATACAATTAGCTATAAGAGAATAAGAGCATCACTGGGTACTACGGGTTAGCTAAATAAATGGTGATGGAGGAGATCAGGGTTTGAGTCCCTGTCGTGTGAATGTACTGAGGCATGTTTCCTCACTCATCCTCCTACGTGGGTTGTTCCCCGGACAGATAGTAAGAATATAAATTTCATTCTCTTCTACCATGCTGATGCGGGTACATTTCTCACTTCTTATTACCACCCCACAAACTAGCACATTAATGTTACTATGCCTATATGGTTTTCCAGTTTCACTCCCACGCAAATGCATAAGTGGTATGGATGTTCTTAAAAGGTTTTTATAGCCAGTTGTTAACTACCTGTACCAGTGGGCACACAGTACAAATGTCAGACTTTTCTAGTTCTGGCTTTCCAACGTTGGGGGAGGTTGGGTTCGAATCCCTATTTGAGCTTTATGATGACGGGGCGCGAGGTTGGGGTTCGAATATCTGCTGAGGTGTGGGGTTTTGAATCCCAGAAGGGTGTCCTGATGTTTGTTTTCCTAGGTGACTTTTCACTCTCACTCTGCGCAAATGCGGGCACACTTAGCAACTTAAAGATGCTGGGAGGAGTCATTAAATTATACTAGCGAAAAGACCTGTCTTGGTGAAGTTGTTAGCTAACGCAATAGTTTCGTGTTGAGTTTGACGGCCGAGGACGGGGGAGATTGAGGTTCAAATCTCGGTCGGGTGTACTGGAGGTGATTTTCTTAAATG
The DNA here is from genome assembly GCA_902141375.1 of Timema poppense. Taxonomy (NCBI): domain Eukaryota; kingdom Metazoa; phylum Arthropoda; class Insecta; order Phasmatodea; family Timematidae; genus Timema; species Timema poppense. The sequence continues at coordinate 69,223 of CABFOV010001389.1, forward strand.
GTTTTCCCCTCTAACTCCACGCAAATGTGGATTCACTTCCTATAAATTCAACCTTCCACATTCCTAATCCTTTAATGTAATTAGTACTTAAGCTATAACACGAACGGGTAGTGTAAGACGTGGTTATATATATATATATATATATGAATGAAACAAATAGCCGAAACTATTGTTAATGCATTTTAGTGGGGATAGTGCCTCATAGATATCATATTCTGAAAATTGAAAAATGACACCTGGACACGGGAATCGAACCCGGGACCTTTGGATTAGTTTAGTACGCCAATGCTCTTACCACTGAGCTATCCAGGATTCGTCCCGTGCCCAGGGTCATTCTTCACTGATAGTTAGCTTATATATATAAGCGATAAGCGTCACTTCGTGGCTCTTAGCAGGGAGCTAGGGGGGGGGGGGATTTAATTCATATCGGCCCTATCGTTTCTGGTTTCCCACTCAGCCTTCACACAATTGCAGGTACATTTGATATATTTCTCCTCCCTACCAAATATACTGCTAGTCCTGACAGGGGGTTATTGCACATAAGAAACAAAATGCCATGACATAAGTTTATGCTGATGACTGTTTCAGTGTTATATCTTTAAAAGCAGAATACATTTACACTGAAAATCCTATCTTGAATTGCCATTACGTCAGAGGTAGACAGCATCCTTAAGGGTTTATTTTTTTTGTACAGAGTATTTGTATTACTCCCGCTTTGGAGGAGAGGGTTGTGATGAGTATTTTAATCCCTCAACATGATTTAATATACATTGACAGCCAAAGAACATAGAAACCAATAAAAATTTGCTTGTGGAGAGGAAGCTAGCTCGTGGACCATATATTAATAATAACTACAAAGTTATACCATTTGGTTGTCTTTTTTTCATCAGTTTTATGTCTTAGTCTGACATGAATTAGCCGGCAGCTAATCCCACCTCATTTGCATTTTACTTTATATATATATTGTTAATAGTACCGCCCTATGAAAATCTGACTGTACCGGAACTCTCTTAATATTAGATGAGGTCAAAGTCCTTACAACTCTCGCGTGAAATAATTTTTATATTTATTTTTCTATCATGGATGCGAAATGAAAAGGCCATTGACAAAGGTTGAAAGTAACAATTAGTGTCATTGCCATGAACGCTAAGAGTCCTTTCAAAATTACAATAGTTAGTAACTGTCCACCCATATAGCAGGCTAAGAGAGTTTCCCTCCTTTAAGGTATAATCTCTACCACTTGTACTAAAGATGTTTCTCACACACTTTATTCGCCAGGTCAAATGACTTCAAGCAGGTCAAACGTGTTGATGTTCTCTCATGAATCCAACAGTTGTGGACGTACTTGTTGGGCTTTCCCGATTTACACTCACGCGCAAATATTGGTACATATCTTCACCTACTTTACTCGCCCGGTCAAATGCTTAAATCTGACAAGAGTTTTTTAATAAACCAGTGGGTAGGGACGAGGAAGGAACAGTGCTTATAACACACTCATTGTAGGTTTTCCAACCTCTTTCCCACGCAAATGCTGGTACACATCCTTATTTACGCTAAACGCTTTGTAACCTGACTTCATGGATGTGTTACCCCTCCCCTAGTAGATGCTGTGAAGAATCGCTCTCTGTCCACTGTGGTCGTGTTTGTTGTTTTTACAACCTCACTTCCATGAAAATGCTGGTACACATCCTCATTTAATATAATTGCCTTGCCACCTGACTTCAAATAGAAGCCTTACCTAAGTGTCAAGAATCAGGCAGCGGTGGTTGTGTTTGTTGTTTTTTCCAACCTCACTCCCACGCAAATGCTGGTACACATCGTCATATACTTTAATCGCCTTGTCACCTGACTTCAAACATAAGTCATACCTAAGTGTAAGGAATCGGGCAGCGGTGGCTGTGTTTGTTGTTTTTTACAACCTCACTCCCACGCAAATGCTGGTACACGTCTCTCCTGGCCACAAATAATATCGTAAATACTTTGAAAAGAAACATTTGCGTGCATGGAGAGTGGTAAGAACAATATTTTTTACTGGTGGGCACGCGGTCTAAATGTCAAGCTCAGCCATTGACGGAGGGAGGTCGGGGCTCAAATCCCTATAGGGCTGGTAGTTCTCCCTTTGTCAAAAGAATAAATACTTTAATTTTGAGCAAACTATTAAATACTATATTTGAAGTTTGGAACGCACTGTTCTTATTTAACAGAACGCACACGGTAAAAGTTCAACATGAGTGTTACATGACGCCAACAAAAAGCAAGCAAAAAAAAGGCTTTAATGAAGGTATTCGTGCACCACACTATTGGGCACTCATACTGTTGGTTACGAAGTTAGGCCTAAACAAGCATGATATTTTAAACATGTTTTGACACTCCCACTAAATGAATGCTTGTTTACAGTCTTGCAAATGGTTAGAAATATGGCTTATTTAAGTATAGTTACTAATTAGCTTCAAAAACAAAACAAAAATGATAAACAGCTTTATATACACATCAATGTCAATGAGAAGCATTTATTAGCTCTCCAGTGTTGTCATTCCAATTGCACCGCGGAGTGTCTGAAAACGATCACGTGGAAGAGGTTTGGTTAGTATATCTGCTAACTGGTCTTCAGAGGGTACATGCTTGATGTCAATCTCACCGTTCTCATATTTCTCACGTATGAAGTGGTAACGTATGTCTATGTGTTTGGTTCTCTTGTGGAACTCTGGGTTTCGCACAAGGCGCATTGCACTCTGATTATCAACCGCTAGAACTGTGGCCTCTCCCACTGTTTCCCCAATGTCAAGTAGAAGA
>CABFOV010001389.1:75218-86280 GCA_902141375.1 Timema poppense
CGTGCCGTCATATTTGGGATTGTCTGTCTAGCCTCGTCTAGTGAAAGCCAAGCTTGTCTGAAGTTTTTAAATTTGAGAGGTAGACTACCAAGAATTTTGGTAATTATAGTAACATTGCTGAGTTGTTCACCAATCTCTCTCACATGTCGCGCGAGATTTTCTATCTTGGCAATATGCTGAGCAATGGAGTCGTTGGTGTCCATCTTGTACTGATAAAAGCGTTCGTGGACTAGCATTTTGTTCATTTCTGGTTTCTGCTCAAAGATAGAGTCTAATTTCTCTAGCATTTCTTTAGACGAGTCACAATTTTCCACTAATGTGATCTATGATAGTTTCATTGCTGTAATGAGTGTAAACATAGCCATTGCGTCGTCTTTGTTCCAATTTTCTAGTTCCTTCTCTTTGTCTATTGCCGGCTTTCCTATGGCGCCTTTTGCAACATCAAAGACTCCTTTTGCCCTTAGGGCACATTTCATTTGAAATTTCCATTGATAATAATTATTGCCGTCGAACTTATTTACGTGTGCCACGTCAAACTTTTCGGCCATTATTTCTATTTTGGTCTCGCGGATTATATAACTTCGAACACACGACACAAAGCTGTTTGTTTGCTGATCGCGCGAACCTACTGATAAATAAATGGCGAGTCACGTCACTTCCTAACGCGAACGCGAATTCACAAAACGGATTTGTGAATTACCCGACAGACAGTTTTTACGAAATATTACATGGATATTTACGCAGTTGTTGGGTGCCTGGGCCCATAACCTATTAAATACTATATTTGAAGTTTGGAACGCACTGTTCTTATTTAACAGAACGCACACGGTAAAAGTTCAACATGACTGTTACATGGCGCCAACAACAAGAAAGCAAAAAAAGGGCTTTAATGAATGTATTCGTGCGCCACACTATTGGGCACTCACACCGTTGGTTACGAGGTTAGGCCTAAACAAGCATGATAATTTAAACATGTTTTGACACAAACACTAATTGGCCAATAATTTTGTTTCCTCGTTGTTGAAGGTCCGGATCATGTAAAACAGCATGAATTTACCGTTACGCGTCATTCATGTTCCAACATCAACCGGGTGTGGATGAGTAGCTAGTAATATTATTACTAGGCTAATGTCGTTTTGTGATATTTCTGGCTTTTGGTGAAGCATATCTTCATGCAGCTACCCCAACTACAGCTATTAATAATTTCAGAAAATGTCGGATTGTTCCAATGGACCCTGCTATATTTGAAGATATAGATTATGCTTCAGCTGAAACTACAAATTTGTCTATGCCCGCAGATGATTTGAGTTATATTGAATTATCAAGATACGTAAGGCAACAAGAAATACCTGACCCACGAAATGAACCACACCCAGGAACTTACTTTAACGTAGGTCCACTAGATCTGCATCCTATTCCCAAGGTTAAAAAAAATCCGCAAACAGACCAGAAAGAAGGGATCTGCAACTATTCTTACAAGCAGGCCAAACAAAAATGAATTTCCTGCTTCAAAGCCGGTTGGAAGAATATATATATCTATCTTAAAATATAAGGTTATTTTCTAAAGAACCTAAACTTAAAACCATATCAAACAAATGAAAAAAGACAAAAGAGGATGATGATAATGTTAGTGGTGAGGTTGAGCGTTTGTTCTGCAGTTACAGTTTTTTAAATTCAGCATCAAATGACAATTGGGTTCAATGTTCTTTGTGCCATAAGTGGGCACATGAAGCTTGCGCAGGGTGTGATGAAGATGAATTTAATTTTATTTGTGACTTTTGCCAATAAATCGGGAAAATATCAAAATAAATTTGAGTTTGTTTATTGATTTGAAAATTAACCCATTCTGTGGAAGTGTAATAAATAAGCAATGAACAGTTAATACGTGTTGGTTTATTTAACCATAAATATGTAGACGGGTAAAGTGGTCCAACACAGGCCATTTTACCCTTCTACATCGGGTAAATTGGCCACTTTGCAAGAGTTGGAAAAAAATAATTTAGTAGCTAAACAACTAAAAAAATGTTGATAGTGAGAATAAAACAAAAAGGATACATGGGTCATATAGCACCATGCTAAATTTTGTATCAATACTCAGATATGAATTCGATTAATTGCAATAATTAGCTTAGGGGGACACTTTACCCGACCTTCCCCTATATCAAGATAGGATATGGGGGTTTGAAGAAACAGCGGTTCTATGACTGCACTGACAATAATTGTGTGGACTATCAGATCTGGGCATTATGTAACGTATTTCGTTCACCACTTTCTTCATGCGGGGCCTACTCTGTAGGAACTTTGTTTTTCTCTTAATATTTTTTTTTCCTTTTAAGGGTTTCTACAACTATGGGTATTATTTCAAATCCAATGGCATTATCCATGAGTTTGTAGTTTAGGTTCTTCCCACTATCTGGGGGTAGTTTGTTAACCGTAAGGGAAATATGTCTATACATCAGTGGAACGTGACGTTGCGGCAAGATGGATCCAACTCGTTTGGTAAGGAACATGTTTTACGAGCTCCCGATAAGTGGGGTGAGCTCGGCCGGCATAATGACAGAGATGAGGTGTCAACTAATGGACCTGATAGACCAATAGACTGAATGATGAGGGGGTTGTTTTAAACAATATGGAATTATTGCTCCGTTGATTTTAGACAGGACCCCCTTCCCTTCTCTGTAGTGTAATCTTGGAAGATTAAAACATGAAACTAAAGGGACTACTGAACCTATATAAATTGGATATCTACAATTAAACATATACTGGATAAAACAAAGCGTGCAAGACTGGACGTGACTGGACTGGGCATCTTCGGATAAAATAAAGCAACTCCTGGAAGAAGGTGTTCAGTTGTTTACGCACATTCTTTCAATAACAACAGAATCAAAGGGGAAGAAGTAAAAACAAATATACGAGAATCTGATTTTTCGGACATCTTGGAGCAACCAGGCCCATCGGTAAGGGGGACGCGGGATAGTGGAAAGCCGATTGCATGGAGAGATGAGGCAGAGGCCATCAATTGGTACGCAAACAGTGGAACTCATTTTGGAAAGAAGGAAGTTGACCAAACCCACTAGGAGGCAGGATCAGGGAGTTTGACCTTGAAAGTGACGACCAAGAAGAAGAGTCAGCTTCTGTATTCTCAATCTAGTTCGTAGCTGTAAAGTTCATTTTAAGGACCATATAAGGATCAAACGATAGATTGTATCGAAAGGGTCACATAACTCAACTATATTTACCAGCTTACCAAAAAGTAGGGGAGGAAAGCCTTGCCAGAACTATTCCCAAGGAGAGGGCTGAGCTGGGTCCAGAAAAACACAACCCCCTGGAAAACCTTGGAAGATTCTATAGTTTTTAGACTGAACTGTTTCCCTTCTAATTAAAAAGTGACGTTAGAAGACGAGATCAGGGGCGACAGCAGAGACCACGAGAATTGGTATCCGAGTAACTGATGAGCATAGAGACCCTACTCATTGCCTCGGAACATAGACAGAATCTACACCAACCGAAGACAGGACATCAAAACAATATTGAACGGTCGCAGATTAACTCCATAAAATCATTTCTGGAGGGGGTACACGCTTTGAACTCACGCAAAAATACATTTCTAAGCACAATTAAATACACAAGAAACAGCCATAGATAAGGAGAAACAGACCTTTCCCAAAAGCGAAATATGGGGTGATTGGAGGACACACGTTTATTTGCATTCAAAAAGACAAAAGGGCAAAGTGTTCATTAGGGATGAAGGAAGGTAGCCAATTATGTGGGGTGAGGGTTAGTGTAGGAAAGGTAGTGACCATCGCTTCTTTAGATAAAGCTGCAGGGGATAATGTCTTTTTTGGAGGATTCTAACGCAAATTTCAAGAGAATAGATTAGTATGAAGGGTATAAAGGTGTGTCTTGACGCGTATTCTAGCCAATGTGCAGCCCTTAGTCATCAAAGAAATAGTAAAATTATTGTTGAAGATAGGTACATTTACATGGCCTATATGGTTTTCGATAACTCCCTCATTTCTCACAGTGGTTATACCAGGGAGGGGATTCGTGGAGAAGTTGGGGCTGAAGATACTTTCACGATGAGGAGGTAACACACCGTAAGCAACGTGATTTGCGGTCCCATTGGACATATTATATGGATAAGGTGAGAAGGTGGGTGGTATGGTAGATGTCTCAACGAGGGTAGGTTTGAGGAATCTTGTCAAATAACTTCCTAATGTGGTGACCAACAAGGTCAGGCTCACCGAAGTGATCACACTTGATCGAGCTAGACGATCCGACCCCTGTGAAATCCAAGACAAACTATTAAGCCTTTTCCCAGTTTCAGATGTTAAAAGACTACATGCAATCGTAGGAAAAGAAAGATATAATTCGACGATCCAGCAGTCCGTACGCTTCCCCTTGCTTCCTTATTTCAAAAGAAAATAAAGAGGAACTATTGGTTATAAACAAAGATAATTAAACCGGAAGATAAATTATGAGGCAACGCCAATGCCCCCCATAGATACACCATTACATTTCTTGGGTGGATCAACGGTGTGCATGGTTATTGAACTTAACAAGATATATTATCAGATACCACTGTTCAAAAAGACCAAACAGTTGACCACCTTTTTTACCCCCAAGTTGGGTTATACAATTTCAAAGTCTTAAGCTGCGTAGAGATTAGGTGAACTGAGCCGGTAATGTAAGATATTCGTGTGATTGGGAAGGTCTTGCCAGCACTCTTTATGATCGCGAGCGATTCATTCCAATGCCGTTTTTTCAACGAACACAAAGAGATTCGTCATTCTAATTAGGACGTCATTTAAAAAAGTTCGTTAACTAGTACTCGCGCTCGCAAGCATGGAGAATTTGTTGGAGAATCTGTTTTACAATTGAAAGTTTTATATAAATAATATTGTTACATGGGGTCTTAGGGATATACATTATTTTATAAAGAACATGAAGGAAATTGCGTAAAAGAAAATTGTCCCTTTAGTAGAAAAACTAGTTTACAAAATAATAATAATAATAATAATAATAATAATAATACTTGTTGGCGTCTGATAAAAGAGAGAAACGAAAGAGAAAATATCCAAAGTAACAGGGAAAGCTAAATGTAATTATGATCCACCTACTTATTTCCAAAATATGTTAATTTAGTGTTACAGGATGGGAGTTTTTAGTATAAAATTTTATTAATTAATAACTATAGTATTGATTATGATAAAAAAAAAGTTCAAATTTGATACAAATACTACTTGTATTTATAAAGATAACGATCTGGAATTAGGTAGATGTGATCTAATACATTATTTGATGAATTATTTCCAAGACAAGTTAATTCGGTGGTGCAAGGTTTTGGGAGTAATTTTAAAATTAAAATAATTAATAAATATATGATTTATTAACATAAAATTGGTAGTCTACAAATAATACTTTTATTTAAACAATCTATTGGTAGGTTTTGCAAGCGTTCAAAGCAGCACACTAAGAAAGATGGGCATAAATCTATATTTAAAGCAGTGGTGGGCGAGAAACTAGTCTACGAGATGCATTTGGCAGCTATTTTTAATGTACTTTTAAAAATTCTCATAAGCACATCAGAAGTATACTGCAGCTGAAAGTTTGCCTATGAAGCGTTTGAGTTTCTACAGGACATAGATAAACGAATCTCCTGTGGATATGCACTGTAGAGTCACAGCTAACTTGGAATATTGGCAAAAAGATAATATAATAAATAATATGCACAAACTTACAAAATATTACAAACTTATAGTTAAAGATCGAATTAAAATTTAAAATACTGGAGCTTTATTGGTATAATATTATTAATTAATTATTCATGAAAGTATTATAGTAGTTATGTGTGGTTGACCTCGGTGGTCTTGGTGCTCGCCTCATGATCCGATGTTCATGGGTTCAAACTCAGCCGGGGTCATCAGATTTGTATCGAGCGATAAAAATTCGTAGCACAACTTCCTCTGGGGGGGAAGAAATTAAGACGTTGGCCCCATGTCGATTGTGGAATGTCAAACAACCCTGGAAAGTATTTGAAAACACCTTTCTAGGCAAAATTAGTATGTCCTCTCGCTCACGCTAATAGAAATTCTCGTGCGCTGAAATAGCCAAAAGGAGATTGGAGGTTGAAAACGTGTTTCCATTTAGGATATTTTCGGTCCTATTTTATTCATCAAATTCTCAAAGTCTGCAAGATACCTCCTGCTGAAGTTTTTGTACTTTCCGCTGATGTACTGTTTCTTCCAATAGTTCCAAAGCAGCCTATTTTTTTTATATAATTCATTACGCCACCATCCTCAAAGCTTTCGCTTTTTTTAAAGTCTATTGTACATAATTAAAATAGTACCATTGCAAACAAAGAATTATAAGCTACGGCTTCTTCGTTATCAGATATGTCCTAACCTTAGTGCACCTTCCAAAATTCTTAAATTAACTGAGATAACTTAGCCGTTTTCTCGTTAAATGCGAATACTCACTGCGACCAGCAATCATTATATTGCATGTTACATTAAAGGCTAAGCTCGCCTAATATTTATACATAACTTTACTGTTCGCACTCTGTCCGGGGGTTTAAATCCTCACGCAGCTCATGAGTACAGTTTTCGGGGACATACAACACGTTTTTCTGTTAAAACTTTTTGATGACCTCGTCTTGTACTCTGAAAACAGGGACGAGCACTTGGCACACGTGAATGAGGCGCTCATCAGGCTCCAAAGGTCAAGAATAACGGTCAATACCGATAAGATTTGGTTCGCTGTGCCAGAAAATGACTATCTGGGGCACATTTATCGCCAGGGGGTTGTCCATTATCTCGGGGAGAACGAGGGCAATATAAGAGGTCCCGTTGCCTAAAACGAGGCGAAAATTAGCCCGGTTCCTAAGTATGGTGGGTTTTTATGGGAGATTTATTCATGGGGATGCCATATTTTAGGAAGGATAATCCATGACAATTCATGACAAAATAATTTCAATATTAAGAAAGCCTAAGACTTATAAGCAATACATCCCTTCCATGCATGACAAACAAAAGTTGGTATGAAGAAATAAAAATGAAATCATATAGCAAGGTACTCAATCAACAAAATGTATAAATAGAACTGAAAAGTAATTTGCGTACTATTTGCAGCAGGTTTCTTGTGAAGATAATGTCAGTGGTGGGATTAAAATTTTTGTGCCCAAAGCACAATTATAATATGTGTCCTCTCCCCATCACATTTTTTTTTGGTCAAGGGTTTTAGGAAGTTTTGAAGGAAAGAGATGTTGGGGTGGGGGTGGAAGTTAGTATTCGAGAAAAGATCTCTATGAAAGATAATCAGGCATGTATAATATGCCCTACAGTAGCTTGAGTTGGCATTATGAAGAAGGGGAGAAAAACGTCAGTTACAAATCGATTGTAAAGTACAGTTATTTAAAAATACATACTGTCGGTTTGACATTAATTAAACTATTTTGATAATGTTAGTAAATAATTTTTAAGCGTAATTATTAAAATCTAAATATAATAAAAATAATATCACCCAAAATGTGCAGCTCCCTAAAGCCGCTGACCCTAGGCCCGTGCCTAGTGTGCCTATAGTGTAAGTCCACTTCTGAATAATGTGGATAGCTGGTCCTATTGTTTATATTCCACTTCAGTATATATTACATTAGATAGTATTTTTCTTAAAAACTGTTTGTTGGATTTTGTATGGTCATAAAAATCACTACAAGCATATTTGAAATTCACTTCCACGTTAAAAAGTTCCTTTACTGTTGACATCTGCAATCAACCTCTTTTTGGAGATCAAATGTTGCTCATAGTTGAAAAAATCCTTTTAATGGGATCTGATGTACCTGGTAAACACTTAGCAACTACTACTAGCTTGAAAATAATTATTTTTGAAGGTTATGTCAGCATTCTTGAATATCTCAAATAAAGACAACAATTTATCTTGAATGGTTAAAAAATTTGAGATCCAATCCTGTTTTTGTTGCAGAATTTTATCGTCATTGACCTTTCATCAAATAATTCCTCTGTATTTACTGAATTATGTACTATCGTGTTGACAAAATTTAGACGTTGTTTTAAATCAGTCCAATTCACATTAGATGTTAAAAATATCGAATTAAATTTTTCTGCCAGTTCAATAGGCCCTACTCTTCTTCCTGGACTGTAAGTAGTTTATACTGACCTGACAAAACTTGTTCATGTTCTCATAAAATCTTCCTGATAAATTACTTAACAAGCTTACTTAACTGTTATTTTCTAAAAATGGCATACATTTATGTTAAAACCTTTCAGTTTATTTTACAATTCACAATATTTCAGTAACACCTCTATTGCAGTTATAGAATTGGATTCTATTTACTTGGTTAAAGTTTGAAATAATTGTAAAATTCCATGTAAAAACATAAGTTATTGTAATACAGGGCTGGGCGCATGTGACCTGGGAGAACCGTGAGTTCTTTTAAGGATAATGGAGTGGGTTGCTGATTAAACACGAATGAAAATACACCGGAATATTCAGGGTTTTGATTATTAAAAATAAAACAATACATATACTGATTAAGATGCATTTAACAACCAAACAAGTCATAAATAAAATAACAATAATCATAATTAAGTCTATAAATTAATAAGCTAATAAGAACAGATGAAAGAGAAGTAAATTAAATAAACAAATTAACTACTATAAAACACATAATAACTGTTTAAATATTTACAACAGTCAAAAAAGATGTACATTAATGTAACATTTCACAATAACAATAAATGTCTACATATAACCCACTTGAATCACCGTTGGTCCCCGCACACGACACACTGCGATGACCCGCAATACACAAACGTCGGACTCACCGACCCACTCCCGAGGACGCTAGCCCCCTCCTGGACACGCCGGTCCACTCACTTCACTATCCGCAACTAGGACTGGGGATACCTGGCTATCGCCGACCGTGTAAATATATGGTTCACAGTTAAAGAGTCTGGAATCCTCTATTTCTAGAATACTGGGCTAGAAAAGAACACAGTTTCTTCCAGGCGTGTGCCGCTACCCCCTTCCCCTCAATCCTTCTAATCCCGCAGCCAAGTAAGACTGCTGCTGCTACTGCTGCATAACTGCTAAACAAGGAAGGAGATAGATAAATCAAGGAGTGCAGTTAGGGTAGACAATCAGAAGCGCACCGGTACCATGTCGGACACTAATCTTGTTACAATATGCTTCATTTACTGGATTTTCAAAAGATCTTGCATATCATTGGGCTTGTTCGCTTGAAAGAAAATATGATTTTGTACCCCCGAATATATCTAAAGTTTTTTATATTGCAGGCAATAAACTCACAAATCTTGAGTTATTATGATTTTTTTTTTTTGTATTTGGCATCTACAAATTCTTATAATTATTTAAGTTGGGGGATTCTGAGACTGTGTATGTACGAAAATATTTGTTTTTTAATTACTATCACTTCAATATCCACAGGTAGTGTATCAGCAGCAGTCTGAGCACAATTACTTATTTATTACTCAACATTGTGTGTTAGTATTATCTGCATAATAACATAACACCTTTTTATCAAGAGAGTATTTCTTGAAATATTTCAAAAGATAATCACACATGTCTGAAGTTTCTCCTGGATTATCTTCAAAATGTAGGGGTTTTATCTGGATTCAGTGATCTAAAGTAGAGTAATGAATCACTATAGGGACTAGTTTTATGTATTCATGATTTGAACTATCTTTTAAGTGTTACAGTTAAGTAGCTAGCAATTTTTAAAATAGCCAACATTCTATCGAAAATTAATTGTGTTATCACATTTATTCATAGATGTACAGTCTGATGTCTTGAAATATATTTCATGCATTGCAGAATGATAAGAAAATAGGGCTTCTTTAGCAGCCTATTTAAAGTCATCATCAGTAGCGTGTCGATTTAAAACAAGCAGCAATATTAGAAGATGAAACATTACTTACTGCTCTTTTGTGTTTAGTACATTTTTTTATGATCTTTTATATCACCTCGTCCCATATGTACGACTGAAAGTCTCCATTACACGATGTGAAACTTACACAATCAGTCATAACAAGGTTTTAAAAACCTATACCTACCCAAATTGCAACTTTTTATTTAAACTGCTCTTCTCTTTCCTCTGATAAATAAACTACTCTTCTCTTTCCCCTAATAAATAAAGTAAAAAATGCAAAAACCTAAAATAAAAAGTAGCAGACTTTTCAGACACAAACATCAACCATACAATAAGGAAAAAATAATCACTGAACACGTAAACACTTCCATTAAAATCAGTACAGACAACTTAAACAATTGAAAGGTGGTCATGACCAGGATTGACAATGCCTGTTAGTGAAATTACAAAAATTACTCTAAAATTATGTAGTATTGGACGTTATAAGGGAGACGCTAAAACAAAACAAATAGAAGAGACTTACTGCATTCGCCTGTCGACTGGGCCTGCGGGGAACAACGGCTCAAAACCTCCGGATGAACTTTCACTGACCCGGGAGTAGGGATGTTCGATCTTGGATCGATCTTTTAGAAAATCGATTCTTTCCCCTCAATTAATCGATTTTTTGAATCGATTCAAAGGCCTTGAACTGATTCACGTATCGATTCTTTTTCTAGCGATTTCTAAAAGATCGAAATAAATCAAAATTTCAAATCAATTAAGGAAAATTTAATTTTGTTGTTGGCCTTAGGAAATGTTTTGTTGACTATTAGTACTAGGAAAATTCCGAAACCAAGTCTTGCAATCTTGGGCTACTAATTAGTTATTATTTGTCTTTATTTAGTAAAGTGAAGAGAATAATCCACTGATCTGCTCTTTTCACGTCTAGGTTCTGTAAATGATCACATCACGTTTTTATTCTGTGATGTATTTATGGTTAGGTGTTGGCCAAAAAGTCAATAGTTTGAAAGTATTTCGTAAAAACCTCATTTTCCCCATAGAGTTTTTGTAGTTATAGAATGCTTACACCTACAATCTACACTTCCACCAAGCTAGTGATTCCCAAGTTTTGAGACACACCCTCCAACAAAAAGTTGTGAGGTTTCCTCAAGACGG
>CABFOV010001389.1:94666-115539 GCA_902141375.1 Timema poppense
TGCTAAGAAGAAGTTAATTTGCAGGAGCATTCCTATTATTCAAACATTTTTGTAAACATTATGTTACTATCTTATTGTAATAGTAAAGTAAACGAAATATTGTAAACCAGTCGTTTCATTGGTCCAGTAATTTCTCAAGAAGTAGTTTATTAAAAGAGATTTTCTTGGTATCAATGTAAAGATAAAATTATTCTCTTTCTTTTTTATATCACCTATAAAGGAGATATTATGGACAATAAAAAAGATAGTTAGCAATGAAATTTGTGAGAAAAGTGAAATCTTCATAAATTCTTAAATTGTGGAGAAACCTTAAAGTTTGGAGATAAATATATGATAACCAATTAGTTTCTTCTTAGCAAGAGCTTTCAAACAAAACAAAAAAAAACTTAAATCGGAATATTAGAAGCTGAGATACCATGGAATTAAGAACACTAAAATGGCGGCTATAAATGTCCACCATTTTGGTGTCCTGCACGGATTTTCAAGTGGCTCCCTATCTGAAAAGGTCTCTTTTTCCCTTACCTATGACTACAGAAAGTGGCATATTCCAATCAAAAAGTGCAGCTTTTTGGCTTTATTTGCTATGTACCAGACGTACTACTACCACAATCATGGGCCTTATGTCAAGTGTACACTAGACGACTTAAAGTAAACGATGCTGTCAAAGGTAAAGCCACAGAAAACATTAGTGAACATACATTACAAAACCATTAGATCATGTGTTGATGAAACCTTGGTTATAGGGTGAACGATGTAAAAAAACACATTAAAAATTATGTTGGTATATTTTAGAAATAAAAACTAAACAAATACTATTCCATCTTAAACGTTCAAATAACTAACAACGCCATGACATATGCCAATTAACCTTCTGTGATTGGCAGTTGCATTTTCGCAGTATCTGTAATTTTTTTTTTTTTAAATTAAAGTCAATTAAATCAGATCCCCTCCAAGAATTCCTCAATTAGGTCCTGCTGTGTAGTATGTCATCCTCAAAAATTCAAAAAAATGTTTATTTTCTGAGTTATAGAAGTTTTAACTGGCACAATGCAGGAATGTTGTGAATATGCAAAGGCGCCAGTTGTGATGTCATATGTCTGGTTCATTACCGCCATGTTTACATTGCATAGTTAGTGCAAATTCTATCATGTTGCTTTAGTTATTAATCAGGTGTAGTCAGTATTATACATTAAAATACAGCTTGAAGGAAGGAACTCAAGGAAGAAGTCTTTTTTCAAAAAAAAATGTAACTTTTTGAAACTTATATTTTATGATTGTTAGGTATTTTGTAGATTAGGTTACAAAGTTTTTGTAACAGTTTTTCATTTTTGTGATTTTTTTAAAATAAAATATTATTCAAATATCTATACAATAATATTGCTTCAATAATGATACTATGTATTAAAGTCTCCCTGTGGAAGATCTTACCAGTAGACTGGGACATCTGAAAAGGGCATATGAAGCAGTATCCAGACAGAGCCACAAGGACAGGAAACCAGTCCAGTATAAAGTAATAGACCAAGTGGCGTGGAAGCTGCATAATATAAGCAAAGCTGGAGAAGTCATCGATGGCAAACTTAACTCCAGGTGGTCTGCCCCTGCGACAATCGACCGGGTTTTGACCCTGGTCACAGTACATTTGGTGGACCCTGAGTCTGGTTGACACATCCAGAAAGCTCACGTCAGCCAGATGAAGCCCTGCCATCATTCCTGGGGTATGATAGGTTTGCAGGGGGCCTAGGAGGTTCCACTATAAAATGAGCTACGACATGTTGTTTTGATAGCTTTTATAGTTTGGGAAAGATTTCTTTAGTTTGGTTTGCGCCATACCTGCGATGAGTAATTTAGTTCATTAGGGTTTAATCTGTCACCATGGTATGTATTTGTATTTATAATGTGTTTCTGGGGGCCACCAAAAATATAAACCTAATGTATTTGTACACGAGTAATTTTGTATATTGGCATTTTGTACACTTTTGTAGATTTAAATAAGTTTTCTTTCCAAAAAAGGGGTGGGGGGAAGTGTGTACCATCTACATCAAGCATGTGGGTATTGGTTTAATTAATTGTTCCCGTAGATGGCATTTTACGTTTTAGTGACGTCACGGGTGTGAAGTGCCAAGAGGGAGAGCAGAGCTCACTCTGGTTCTTAGATTGGTATGGGTCTGGTAGCATGCTGTGCGAGGTAAAGATGTCAATTACGAAACAGTTGTTCGTTGTCAAGTGTTTGATTGAATAACAGTAGAGAAATGTTTTTTGTTGTATCCAAGCAAATAAACTCCTAATTTTCATAATCAAATGTTTCAAGTCTGGGGCCAGGTCAGTTTAGTAAAATCCCTCCATTTTCCTCTATCCTTCCATCAATCTTTTCCACTCACACACTTTATATTATCCACACCTCCCATCTCTTTCTTGGTTTCCCTCTTGGCATTTTTCCTACACGCTTAATCTCCATTATTATCTTTGGCACCTCTCCTTTTCAATCCTCATTATGTGTCCATGCCATCTCAGTTTTAATTTCTATTCCTACTCTTTAGTAGATAACTTCATTCCTTAGCCTATCCACTGACTAGGATACGTTATGTATTTTCTAATAAACCTTACACTCTGCATCTAGGGTTCTAATCTTAGTAACAATATAAAACATTTTTTGGCTCGATTATTCAACAATACCAATTTTTCCCAACAACACAAGTACATAAATATTATAGCCAGTGACCCAGTGTTACTCTAACCTTGTATGAAAGGCTGGGAATGAATCTAGGAGCAAGCTTGACCTTCAGGGGTAGTGTCCAATGATGGTACCATTTTAGGTTTGCAGATTGTCTTCAACATGCAGGACAGGAATTTTTTCGAAGTTAGTGATATAGTACCTCTAGGTCATTTTTAGGGGACGCCATGGGAAGGCTTGACTTACAAATTTAGTCAAAACAAGTTGGGGTAGTCGGAATGCTCTTGGATTGCAAAAATACACATTTGCATACACCACAAAACTTAATAATATACTCATTTTTTCCTTGTACGAGTTGTAACTACTTTTCTAATAAACCATAGACGTTCTGTCCTGTGATCTTTCTCTATATTCTTTCAGGATTTTCACGGCAGTAAGATGGGATTCTAGGAAACATGAGATAGGTCACCCTCTCGCTGACTTCCAGAAAGTAGTTTAGTATAAAACTATTGGTGAACAGCTAGTAATCTGTCACAACAGATGAACATGCCTGCTCTGCTTCCTGATCACCTAAAAAATCTTGATTCTGTTAGGTGACATGTGTACTATTGGATATTTGACATTTCGTATAGTATCATAGTGCTCGTGGAAATACGAGTTTAACCATATTTTACTTTACCTATAAGCACATACAATGGGCAATATTATCACAGGTTTTTGTCCAAGGAGCTTCCCCCCCCGCCCCTCCCCCCACACTCTTAGTTCCTCCCAGTAGGTTTGTTCTGGCAGAATTTTTCTTGTCTGCTAGGACTTTCTACCTTACATCATCTTTCACAAAGTGCATAGGCTTAGGTCCAATGTGTAAATAATACCTACCACTAGTTTAGATTAGTTGCATGTGTGGGAGTAGTAGTAATCGAGGTGGCTCTCAAAAGCGGCAGAATGGAATACTGGAGATGTTATCCAGTTTTATTCTCCTGCTTTATGAGCCAAACTTTTCACACATGTTGACCGTTTGTGCAGATCCATGGATGGTGAGCATCTAATAGGACCTTTCACCGCATGCCGAATCAAGCCAAGGCTTTGATAATGATGATGGTTCCAAACAAATTATACGCAACCAGTGTAAGGGGAAGGCCGACCACACTAGTAAGATACAGGGAGGAGGAACTGTTAGTTATGTTATTAATACTATTGCAGAGTTCCATTATATATTGCAAGAATGATCCATAAAAATATATTTAATAATATTAATTTGAATTATCTGTCATGAAAAACCTAACCATATATGTATTCAATATTAATTTCCTTCCATTTGTATTAGATTAAGGTTTACGGCTCTCCCTTTTATCTAGCTGTGAAACTAGTTTTCAAGATAGTTTTGTTTGCTATTTAAAATCCCCCTCCCCTTTCCATTGTTTCCGATCCCTGACATGGTGGTCAGGGGTAAGGAATGTATGTTATTACTTACCTAGTGCTCTGGCAAAACTATTGGGTTAACCGAGTTGTAGAATGGCAAAATCTTCAATTCGTGTCGCCTAACATTTATTGGAGGCCTGCAATTCTTTGAAATGTTTAAATCTGAGGTCGAATCTCCTTAGTTTCAACTTCAACACCCACAATAATCTCAACATTTTCAAAAATTTTCAATGGAAGAAGTAACATTTGATTATTTTTATAGCAACAACTTTTAATCAAACATTACATCTAAAGCTCAAGCATATATAAACCATGCAAGTGAAATAAACTATTTTATTTGTAGTCATTATTGCCAGCATTTTGTCCACACAAATACCTGCAAAGTTGTAACATTATGAAATGACAGTTACTGGTATGAAGCTAAGAAAATATAATATACAAAGCTTTTTAAATGTGTTATTGCCCTTGTTTGTATCCAATTTATAGCACACATACCCAACATTTATTCTTTGATATTCTATCTCATTGGAATTATCGGACACATTTACTAGTGCATTTTTTGGTGCACGACTTTTTGGCTTCTTCGGTCTATGCTTTGTTATTCAAAATGACCAATACAATGAATGTAAAAGGTAAAAAAAAAGCACAAAATTTCATCAAAAAATGCTTATTTTGACTTTGCTTCACATTTAGAATGCATAAACACCTCACACTATTATTTAATTTTAAATGTTTCACTATCATTCAAACTAAATATAAATTCGGACTTAGTACTTTTAAAAATGTCGCCACTGCAATGAAATCAGATATAATACTTTCTTTAGAGGAGAAGGGGGAAACAAAGCACACTGCATTTTTTTCAACAAATTGTACCTGTTGTTTATAACTGGAATGTTTAGTTGGTTTAAATCTAATAACTATAGATGTTGTATAGCTTTGTGTAGATTTCCTTCACTTTGGAAGAAAATGTCTTTTTGTTTTGCAACTCATAGTATGGTAATAAAAAAGATTTACAAAAATCTATTATTAATTCGGCTTTAAGTTATTGTAAGAATTGCCTGAATTCATATTAAAATTATTAGGCAGTTGCAACAATGACATAAATTATAACGTATGGCCGATACTAGCTGGTCAGTGAATTATACAAAGTGAGTCATCAATATCAGGCTGCATTTCTGTTTCTATAACAGCTATCTATGTACTTACCAGAAAAAGTAGAGTTTAACTGAATTTAAAAGTAAATAATAAATAGGCTAAGTGATATTTTTTTTAGCGCCGCGTCTCATGACCCGT
The DNA here is from genome assembly GCA_902141375.1 of Timema poppense. Lineage (NCBI taxonomy): Eukaryota > Metazoa > Arthropoda > Insecta > Phasmatodea > Timematidae > Timema > Timema poppense. The sequence goes on from CABFOV010001389.1 coordinate 100,050, forward strand.
TTGGCTTGTAAGCCTATGTACTAATCAGGCTAATGAGATAGGGGTTAGGAAGTTTGAATTTAGAGGAAGTGTACTTGCATTTGCATGGAGAGTGAAAAAGCATTTATGAAAAACCACCCTGAGTACACTCGACTTAGATTGAATCACAATATCCCCATCATAAGAATTCTAGTCTATTGTGACACCTTAGACCATGCGGCCACTGAAGTGGGTGCCAAGTACTACTACCATCTATAAAAAGAGAACATCTGCAATCATAATATACACTATGTTTACTAAAATTGTTTATATTTATTATTCAGTATTTAAGTTCATAAAGAAAAGCAATTTTCCAAGATTTCATTGTGTGTAATAATATATATATATGATGGAAAATATCAATAATGATATGAAAACTAAGTTATAATTCATTATTGTACACAAGTTCTGTTTTCACAAGGAAAATACTCACACAAAAGTAGTTATAGTATTGTAGCGATATCTATAGCAGTTATACAAACACATTATTTTACAATGCACAACTAATATAAATATAGTTTTAGCTTTGATTGCAAAATATATGCACAATAGTAATATCAAATATTTCATTTTTTTATGATTATGGGAGCCAAAAATAATTTTACATAAGTCAGACAAACTATATTTCATTAATTTAACTCAACAACTAAATATTTTTGATTGTTATAAAAACATTTTTTGGATCTTTTATATATTATTTTTAATAATTCTCAAGTCGATACACAATTATCTGAAATACTCAGTTAAAATTCATAACAGATGATTGTGATAAAAATGGCTTACAAGTCATAAAGTGCATACATATTGGTAGAAATGTAAGATAGTATGAGTTCCTGCACTTACACTTAAAAGTAATATATATATAATATATAACGTTTAAAACATATTTGATATTGAAGTATATTATAAATATATTAACATCAAGACACTAAGTGTATAAGTTCAGAATTAATTTACCAAAAATACTACCAAGAATCATTCATACAAAATTATGTTGGTATATTTTAGAAATAAAAACTAAACAAGTACTATTCCATCTTAAACGTTCAAATAACTAACAAAGCCATGACATATGCTTATTAAAATCTACTGATTTAATACGACCTCGATATATTTATATATATTAAAATCTACATAAAAAAAGTAGAGTTGGTATTTTTAACAATTGAAACAATTATTTACATATATTTAGATTTAATTTTAAAATTGAGAGTAAGTATTTATTCTATTCATTATTTTCTTTGACACGTTTAAGTGTTATATGGTAGAATTTTATGTGTAATATGGAATTATTAGGTGTAGAATTCTTTTTAGCATTTTTGGTCTAAGTAATTTAATTTCATCACATATGTACTGAATATATAATATAGAAGTTACATTAATGCATTAAAAAAAACATTCAATACATACTACTACAAAATGGCTCTATAAATTTCTTCCACAAATATTATTTTTACAAAGGCATATACACAAACATACATTAATATGTTAGCGTACATGCAAATTATTTTATTCGGTTTTCATCAATAATATGGTTGACAAGAATCAATGAAATGAACGAATTAAATTATTTTGTATCTAACATTATGTCCAATTATTTTAATACACGCCAGTACAATATCAATGTTTACATTTTACCTTTCTATAGTATTTTATAAAATAAAGGTTAAGTCAATATCACAACATTCTTGCAAGAATATCTTAAATAACTTTTATAATGAAGACAAAAAAAAAAGATATAAAGAACGCAATATTTGATTTGTAAGCAATAAACAAATTATTTTATCTTTATTACTTTAAAAAAAACCCACTAGGTATATTAATTTGATCCTGTGCCATTACTCATTTAAATTTTCACAAATACTTTGAATAAAGATTAGTAAAGGGGAAGGGGGCAAGGAATTTAAGATTATATATATATATTTTGCAACATACAATTCCTTTCAAATTTCACAATAGGTTTCAAGAAATATTATGTTAATGCTTTGTAATTTTCTAATGATTTAAATACATATGTAAATAAACATGATAAAAAGTAAATTAACTATATCTACAAAAACTAATGATCTGGTACATTTTATGTCATAAAGTTAAAAATGATTTAAATGCAATTCTCATTTTTTACACAAATCAGGCATAAATATGCACAATAGCTTAACCATATCAATTAGCAAGTACAACTTTTTTCGTGTATGTAGAGGAGATTTGTATTGTGATGAAAAATATTTATGTTAACTATATTTTATATAAATAAAATTTCAAAGACATTTTAACTGTAGACATAAATAACTATGTCCTTGATTTATAATAATTAAATAATATTGCTTCTATTTGTCTAAATAGAGTGAAAAAAATCAATGATCATTCAAGTAAATGCAGTAAAATGTTATAAAATATAAAAATGTGATCAAGAAACAACTTTCTGGTTTAGAAAATATAAAATTTACATTCAAGTTCAACAAAATGCATACTAATTGATTAAAAAAAAGATTAGAACAATCAATATACAAAATAAATGTATGCACATGGAAACTAGGTTCTAATCAATTTAAGGTCCGTAACCATAATTTGGACATAAGAAGCATCAAGAAAATAAGGGAAAAGTGACTATTAAATTCAAGACTCCTCAGTCCAGAATTATAATCGATGTCATGAAGATAAAATCTACAAAGATGTCTTCATCACCATAGTAAAAACTAATAAATTATAACAAAGAGATTAATGAAAGGAATTTCATATTGGATACAAAAATAAATTCCCAAGATGGCCGCATGTTGTTCAGTGTTGAATTATTTACCAAGAGAGAGGCCGTCTATCTTTTTCATTCCTGCAGTTGAAGTTATTATATGTCTGTCAAATAAAAACACGTCATTAATAAATAGATAAGTCTTTTTAATAGTTTATTTTAACTTTAAAAAAAAGGCGTTATTACTATGTATATAATCTTATACCAATGCTGTCGTAAATAGCTTAAAATCTATTTTTATTCGGGAGACATATAAGTAACACGAGGTTAGGTAAATTAATAAAGTTAAGTTAAATTTAGAGGTGTAGCAATGCCATGATTAAAACTCTGAATTGATGACAAAATTAAATGTGAAATATTAATGTTAAGTCAGTAGTTTAGTAACTGTTGACTCATTGTTAATACTTGAAAAAGTAAAAATCTGTGTCTTTTGTACTATTGGGGGAGGGGGAGAAGTTGTTTCTGTTTAATTGGAAAAATAAAATGGGGTGTAGGAGAAATGGAATTGAGAATCTACTCCTGCACCCTACCAATGGTTATAATTTATATTCTATTCTTTAGAAATGTGAGTAGCTTTGACTTAAAAATATGTACCATATTATATAAAAATTAATCTACTGTATATATAAATATATATCCTGCCCCATTGTCAACAAATTTGCCAAATTGTGTTATATGAATTAAATAAACATATAATCTGAGCAGGTAGTAAGACGCAATGCTAAAAATAAATAAATTAAAAAATGTAATATGTAAAGACCTATTTTCTTAAGCAAAATTAAAGATTTGTTTTATTGGTTTGACATATCCACAGGCATTGTTTGTTCATGGTAGTCTGTCTGTTGGCTTGGATCACATTGAGGAAAGGCATAGTTTGCTCAGGGTAGTTAGTATGTTGGTTTAGATCCCAATAAGAACAGGCATAGTTTTTCACGGTAGTTCGAGTGTTAAATTATATCACAATCAGGAAGATTTTGCCAAAGAGCAGAATTGAATTTTTTTTTACACTTCACACAGTAAAGGTCCCTATGGTGGGATAAGAGAAACTGTAAAAATAATTGTAATGATATCAAATTTACAGCTATCATTAAATGATAAGACTGCATTCTGAATTCTTCTGACCTGTATGAGTTATGAAGAACTAATATTAATGGGATGTTTTTTATTTTGTTCTAAACAAGCAGTTGAAGAATGTTTCACAGTTTTATAGCAGTTGAAGGCCATTTTCACATCCAGCGCTTCAAAATAGTACACATTATGAAATAAACTCCTGAATGTTTATTTACACTAGAAGTGGTGTTTATGACATAAAATTGTGGCTGCTAACTGTTATTAATGAGGAGATATGTAAGAAAAATAGTTCAAGATAAAAAATTGCAATACACATGAACCTAGCACATCTTCTGGCGTAAAACACATGATATTGTGTGGGTTTAGGTGGGTGTGTAGGGCAGCATTTGTTTAGAAAAGTGACTAAAAGTAAGCTAAAAAAAAGTTACTAAAAGTGAGCTAAAAAAAAGTGACTAAAAGTAAGCTAAAAAAAAGTTACTAAACGTGAGCTAAAAAAATGACTAAAAGTGGCGACCCCCCAACCTCCCCCTCCAAACTTGAGAAAAGTGACCCACTGGCTACACTAAGTTTACAGGTTGTTTTTCTATGCTAAGCAGATGTCTAACTACAAATTATATTAAGGTGACCAGTGCCTTTAAATGAATTTCTATAAGATGAAAGTGTGTTAACATTATAATTGTGTTGATATAAGGCATTCATGAGCTAAGTTTATCTGAATGACAGCTCGAAATGTTACTAGAAGTAATCCCTAATATATCACTACGCCACCAGCTGACATCTATCACTTTGGATGACTGTAATGAAAACAGATGATAATATATTAATGTGATAGTTAACCACAATGCTTTAGGCCAATATTATTTATATATTTATTTTAGGTCGGACAAAAAGTTTATTTATCGTTTTATTCCACTTAAAAAATATTCACAACACTTTCACAAAAACTTCTAACGAACATAGCCTTAAAATGGCAACTGACGAATTTAAACCATATGATTGAACATAATGGTAAACAAGTTTTTACAATGATGCGGACACGCAGTTGATGAAAATACTTTATTCAGTTAAATATTTCAAAATATGATAAAATAATCATAAAATCATGTATTGTATGTAAAAAAAATGACAACAATTTTCTCTTTTCTAAGTAAATACGATGCCTGTATTAAAAGGTATTGATGTATGAACTATATTACACAAAATCAGTAACATTCCAAAACGAAAAATAAGTACTTTTAATTATGTTTAAAATATTGTTTCGAGTTGGACAAAAATAAATTATTAAAAAAAAATGAAATAGTATAGAAAACTTAAGTTCACGTTATTTTAAATGTAGTATATAAAAGTTAATTAAAGAGCTTAACATTTATAACAAAACTGTGATCTTTTACAAGTGTTGGCAATCCAAAGCTTAAACATATGATTTTCGAACTGTCCTCCAGGTAAAAACCTGTCGTGAATAGAATATATAATTGTTTGTCTAGCTGTTTAGAGTTCCATAAAATCGAATTGTTAACATGAGGTGTATTTTTTTACTTGCAATGTTTACTTTTCCCACCTCCTTGTATTTGTGTTACATGCCGTGTGAATGCTGGAATTAGTATTTCGAGGTTCACACGATGAAATATTTTGCGGTTTTTATAGGTATTTTAATACACTTTCAATATTAGCAAATTGAACTTATTGATTGTAGTAGGCTTGTGATAACTCAAATTCTTTCTTTCTTTAAGTCTTTAGCAGGGATTCACATTAATGTTCAAATCAAAGCATTCCCACAGACAGTGTGACAAGATGTCCTCTACCCAAACATGTCCTACATTTCAAGTTTTTGTCCAGTGTTCGAAAGAAATTTTTGAGAATGGAAAAGTCCGCCCCATTTGAAAAGTTGAATAAATTTATCATTTTTTGGTGCTATTTGCACTCATGGTGATTTTGCATTAAAAATCTCTGACGTAAGATGGTATTTCAGTTAACATAGTAAATCTTTGAGGGAATTTGGCTAGCAACCAATCAGAGCGAGCGTCTTGATTCTTTATCGTCCTTTCTGTAGTGTTTCTTTTAAATGGTTGTTATTGATGGTGTGTGGATGTGTCAGACTTATGTTTAAAAATGCCAATTTAGTGATAACACTGGTAAACATGAGTTTTGGCACATGGAACAATGAAGGCGTTTTTATCAATACTTTTAACCTTGAATCAAAATATGGGATCAGAATTTTTCTACACCAACAGTTTTTCTCTGGTGAAGCTTTTTATGAATAAATATATTGATGGCTTTAACACAATTGAATATGCAATTTTCTCCCAGATTTATATTTTTTTAGTACACAAAGGCAGGTGCTAAACAGACGAGCTATACAAAGCATTGTAACATAAACTCGCCACGTATCTAAGCAACCTAAGTCAGTAGTGAACTGACATTCACTGTGTTTGCACTGAGAGTATAAGTTCTCTTTTGTCTAGTGATTAAATCATTCTGATATGTTCAGTTATGTGTGTGGAAAATTAACATTTAAAGTTCAAAGGTGAAATTTCAATCAAGTGGTTAAATATGCTATGATCTGTTTGACCTGTGTGAAGCATCTGACAGAATTGGTAAAGGGTTTCAGGCATCTATCCTTTGCAGTTCCCAAGTTTTGGAGGGAGCCCCAAAATCATTCTCATACTGTTGTTTTTGTTTAACAAACATAAGAATACAAAGTAAATCAAAAAACACAATTACATGTCCAAATTTGCCATCTGCTATTTCCCTCACCACACCATCCAAAATACCTAACTGTAGAAGATGAAGACTTGGAAAACAATGCAGTTAGCCTAATTCAAGATGAGGAGCAGCAATATGACCCTACTTCTTTTGAGCCACATCTGTTAACACATGGTGATTTAAATTTGTCCAAAAAACAGGCCTTAATTTTGGGGTCTAGGCTGAAGGACTGGAATTTACTTCAGCAAGACATAAAAGTGAGTTTTTTTCCATAACTGCCAGGATGAGTTTAAATAAAATTATTCTCGAAAATTGATTTATTTTATTGTAAAAATATTTGCTGGATGATGGAAGCTCTTAGTCATGATTATAAAACAACATTTTATTGACTCATCTAAAACTAGTTTGAAAGGTGTCCTTTTGCATAGTGCTGGCAAATTTTCTTAGGTGCATTTGATGTATGCCACTAATATGAAAGAATCTTATAAAAAATGAAATTCCTTTTGGAAAAAACAAAACAGTTTAACAAGTACAATTGGAACATATGTGGTGATTTAAAAATCACTGTACTGTTAATTGGTTTGCGGCTCAGCTATACTAAAGTTTGTTGTTTCTTGTGTGAGTGGGACAGTCGTGATAAGAAACATCATTACATAAAAAATGAATGGTCAAAGAGTGAGTCTCATACTCCTGTACAGAAATATATTGAAAATCCCTAACTGGTTAATCCTGAAAATATTATTTTACCTACTTTTAATATAAAATTAGGGCTTTTTTAAAAGAACTTTGATAAGGTCATGGATTAAAATGGTGCTGGGTTTGCTTGTATGAAAGTAGAGTTTCCCCGAATAAGTGATTCTAGAATTAAAGAAGGCATTTTTGTGGGCCCTCGAGTAAGAGCTTTTATTCATCAGAGTTACAAAAATGTTTTTTTATGTATTACATAATGAAATAAGTTGTTGATAGTGGTAAGCTAACTGGCAGTTTTTAGGAAACTATAAAGCACTGAACTACCGTGACATTGTAGGTGAACTCTTACATTAATTCAAAGATATGGGCTGTAATATGCTGCTTAAAATTCATTTATTGAACTATGATATGGATTTCTTCGCTGAGAATCTTTGTGCCATCAACGACGAACACGGTGAATGATTTCACCAAGCCATTTTGATCATGCTAAACTGGTACCAGGGAAAGTGGAGCTCTAGTATGCTCTCACACTTTTGCTGGACACTTAGGAAGGATGTTCCAGATGCTAAATATGGCAGAAAATTATTGCCTGTCACTTTTTGGGTAGAATTAATAGTGTTATAAATGTACTCCAATATACATTTTTTTTCATATTCAGTCTGTAATATCAGTAAAAACCAAACCACTGCGTGGTTGAGAAAAACTAGTTAAATATTTGTGTTCAGATAAAAAGTACTATATGGATAAAACTTTTTTTGTGTGCCTAAAAATAAGTTTTAATTTAAGACTAGTGTAATTTATTTAGCAAATATTAGTCGCATAAAGGCAGCAGCAATGAAAATGAAACCGAATGCCTCATTTGCATAATTGTTGATATAAGCTACAAGCAATAATTACTGTCCCATACTAAAACTATATGGCTCTGTTTCCAACATAGGATACTTGAGATGTGTGAAGCGCGGAGGAAAAAAAAAAACTGCCTAGGCCCCAGAGCCTTTAGAAATTCCAAGATTCAGTTAAGGGTTTTTTGTTGGTTTAATATAGTTCTTAGCAATTTGCTCGTTTAAAGTTTTATAAGTTGTAAATAAGGCATTTTAAAAACAACCAGTTTATCTGAAAATACACCTTCAAAAAATGTGTAATATTATTAACAATAATATATATGATGTGACTTTAAACTATTATTTTGTAATGCCCAAATATTTCTTGAATGGCCTACTGGGAGTCCTTGTCCTTTTTTTTTTTGCCAAAGGTGTGCACGCATATACAGTCACCAATCACCATCTATACTTGTGAATTTGAAAAATGAGACCTGGAAATGGGAATTGAACCCAGGACCCTTAGCTTAGTGAGTCAATGCTCTATCACTGAGCTATTCAAGATTCATCCCTTGCTCAGGGTCATTTTTCACTCAGATCTAAGGCAGAGTCTGTGATTAAGCTATGTAAATCATCGGCTTCTATGAGATATTATTAATACCCCAACCATCAGTGACTCGAGAGTGGCTTTATGCTTCTGTTAGTACAATCATTATTGTATATGAAAAAAGTTAACACTTGCACAATAAAGTGTACAAGCATTGGTTTTCTCCACCTTAATTAACGCCCATCTCTGAAAGTATAAAATCCTTAAATCTTAGGCTAAAAATTATAATTTAACTTACCCATCTACTTGATTGACTGGATCTTTGTGTCCTCCACCGGAAGGAGAAACAGAGTCCAAACCCATCTCTGACAAGGCACGCAGGGCAGTCAAAGCCGCCTACCCCAAGAAACATTAAAAAAAAAAATACAATGAAGACCATAGTTTTGATTTCAAACAAATTTAATAGGGCTCTGTGAGTATTCGGATTTTGAGCTTCGAGGCGAGCTCATCATTTAAGCCCGAGTTCAAGATCAAAAGTTTAGTAGGCTCACCATCCATCCGCTTCTACATAATGCACGTAAAAATCAATTTTTAAAACTTAATGGAAATTATAAGCTATTTAATTCACGTGATGTCGGCACTTTCACTTGTTAATCATTCAGTAGCTTGGCAATTGTTAAAGCTAATATCAAATTCCACAGTAATACTGTAATATAGCTATAAAACTACTTACAACGAGTAAACTTTTTCAATATTGTCGTTCATTTTGAATTATCCTGTATTGAAGTTGCATTGCCAGACAAAGCAATGAAAATAAAAATAGTTAATACTATATAATGGAAATCTTTATTTTTAATATTTTTACCTAGTCCCTTTCTAAAATAGTAGTTTAAGTTGAATTAAAAATTTAACATTTAGAATATATTACTTTGAATATTTTAGAGCTTACGATATTTAAATATTGTATTAATAAATATGTTTAACTACAAAACTATCACTAGTTTAGTTAATATTTAGTTATAGCATTATGTTGGTTAAGCCGTGGTGATCAACACATCAATAAATATTTTACCAAACTTACAACATTTAAATAAAAAAAAAGCATTTACTATTCATATTGTTTACCATAAATATTTTGACAATCTTATTTTTCATTTTAAAGTTTGAGCACTAACTTTTATAAGCATTAAAAATGGCATTGAAATAAATTTTGCAATAAGATTATTTCCAAGGAAAGTTCATACAATGTGCATGCGCAACTCCAAAGAGAGGAATGAAATTGAAACAGAAGATGTGATCATACGTGATTATTACATTAAGGACTATTAAACGAAGTATGAAACATTTCAAATATCAATTTTTGATTCTTACATTTTTTAATAGGGTAAATAAAGTTACGAAAGTATATTTTGAGGAAATATTAGCTAGTTAAAACATCAATTTAATAATCGTTCTTTTATAATAGTGAAATTTTGTCTTTATATATATGGGTATTGTTCTTGTATTTGAATTAGCTTTTTTTTAAAGTGTTATTTCTAATTTAAAAACCAATATTTCCTTTTTTTTTTAACTTTTTCCAAAAGTATTTAACATTTTATAAAAATGAGTGTCATTCTTTTTTCAAGAACATTGTGGTGTTTTCATATATTTTTAAAACCTCAAATTTTTAAGTTGTGATATTTATGTTTCACATGTTTTTTGACAGCGAGATTTAAAATACACTATCATACTTTTAAAATAAATATATACTCATAGCATTTTAAAACTATAAATATAATCAAACTCGGAAGCTTTTTAAAATATTTGGCCTGAGTTCGACTTGAATGAACCATATAAAGTTAAACATTATTTTAAAGACACACATGACAAATGAGTACAATAGTGCCAACCATAAATACTATTTGTATAATTATGTATAAGGAAAAAGCAGATTTTTCAAAAAAGATTATTCAGGTGTAAATGCACTGGCGAAACTAATATCCAATGAATGAACATATCTATCAGATGGGGTCCACTTAGCAACTACACATCCACAAAAAATATCACAACATATTATTTCTTTACTAGAAAAATCTAATAGAGTTTGAGTGTCCAGTGAATAAATTATTTGAAAAATATCATTAAAATAGTTTTTTACAACTTTATTCATTAATTACTATGTCCCAATATTGCAGTATGCATCAAAAACCTGGGTGATGAAGCAAAGGGATAAGAGAAGGATAAAGGCATTTGAGATGATATTTCCGAGGAGTAGGTTGGGAGTGAGTGACAAGGATGGGCTGGGTTAGGGGAAGAGGGGGAGAGGGAGAGAGAGAGAGACAGAGAGAGAGAGAGACAGACAGAGAGAGTGAAGGAGGACTGTCTGCAAGATAGGATATAGAAGGCGAGATTGAGGTGGGTGGAAGAGGGGAGAAATCAAAGGCTGTTCGAAATGGAGGTGGCGGGCAGGTGGTCAAAAGGAAGACCCAGGGAAAGGTGGATAAAGGGAGTGCAAAGAGTGTGGAGTGGAGAGGAGTGGATTGGGCAAAAATGGAGGAAGAAAGGTGGTGGGAGGAAACTCTGCATGATGATGATGATGATGATGATGATGATGAATTAAAAATAACCGAGGAAAAAATATCTTAAACACAGTTGCCTATCTGAATGATTAAACAAACATTGTATCCCGTATGTAAAAGACTAGCAGTATGTATAATGAAATAATTCTACTTCTATTTTAGGGATTTCAATCTACATACCTGGTCATGTGAAGCATCAGTTGTGGAACCAGCACCATGACAAACTTGAGGTGGCTCAGTTGATAAAGATACAAGACTTAAGAATTCACTATGATTTCCCTAGTTTAATGGAACAAAAAACATAAAATAAAAAATAATGAATGTATAAAAAAATAAATGGTAAAACTATTTTAAGGTTAAATGTAGGATAGTTATCAATATAAGCTATCACACAAAGTCTAAAAACAATAATTTAATGAAGTAAAAATAACATATCGTTCAAGCAATTGCAAGAGTTGAAAAATGCAATAAAAATGTTCAAATATTTCACTTGTAATAGAACTTAAAGTTTAGCCAATTAATGGTGAACTTTACTCTTCTAATCAAAGTTTTAATTTGTCCTTCAGGATTTACAATACAAAAAACGTGGTTAAACTTTATTTAAAAAAAATCAGAAATGTGTTCACTAATTAGTATAACCAAAATTGTTTGGTGGTAGTAGAAGACAAGGTGAGATAATCTGTTATTGCTTGTCTATAATATATTACCATTTTATTAAATGTTTTGTTTGGTTTCTTTACTTTTCATTTTTCCTTTCTCGTTATGAGTATTAGCCTATATACACACTGTGTAGATGTAAAAAAATTTGCCAACACCAACATGTGCATAACAATAAAAAAAAAGTAATTTATCTGACAGATCAGACAGATAAGAAGAGTGAGTGGTATTCAAAATATTACCTGTGTTGTAAACAATCATGTAGTCAGCTGAATACTTAAATAAACAAGTATTATGAAGTGAGGTGAGAACAAAGTTGATAAAACTAACAGCTCTTGACACCCCCTTTCCACCCTGTGATTAGCAAGGTCTGATGGTCACCACAAGGCTAAAATAGCGAATTCATTGGCCTGTCATATTTTGTCCCAGCTTCCATTACAGCTTTCAAATAAATAAATAAATATAATTTTAATAATAAGGTAGATTTTTTTTGTTAAATAATTACACTGATGAAGAAAGTTTCTGGTTTCATTTATGAGAATATATGAGGGGAGTGAAACAAGACGGGGAAAATTTATTCCGAAGGAAGTGAAAAGGGGGTGGGGGGAATCACTCTACCTGGTGATGAGATTTACCCCCTTCACGACCCTAAGAATACTTTTGTCAGGCCAACAGCCACAAAATAAATATTCATATTATATTCTTGAGTTACTTTCTCTTTATGTATTTTAAATAATTATGGATTGGCTTTTGAAACATAATAGCTAATTAATCTTGATACACAAAGCTTGGTTTTATATTACCTTTAATACAACAGTTTGTTTAACTTAAGGCTTTAAGGAATTGAAAAGTAATCATAATATAGCATACTAAGACAATATGCAATGTGTTGAATGATTTGGAAGTGAATATTTAGTAAAAGAATATGTTATCTTTTACTTAAAATTTTAAATTGAGTTGACCTAGTACTTTACCAACTGGGCTGTACATTGTGACCCCTTTTTAATAAAAAAATATCCAAATATTATTATGATTATTATTAGCACCGCAACTTACTACCCATTCAGGCTATATGCACTTAAACTAATGTGTATTGGTAGGGTAATTGTGATATGAAATGGAGGACCTTCAGTTTAACATGGGATCCGAACCACGGTGGAGGCCTGGCATTCCTAACATTCACAATTTGTGATTAATACACGTCTTGTCAGAGGTGAAGGAAGGGTTTGGCAATCAGATAAATCTGTTTCGGGACAGAGGATTGAACTCCGGACTCCCAGCACAGAAGTCTGACACCTTACCCCTAGACCGCCAGGTCACCGACCAAATATTTATAATCTTGAATGATTGTTTATTTACAAGATGGGGAAATTGGATAAGCAGGCAAAATGAAAGACAGTATAATTGATAGATTATGAGCATCAAGACAAGTTTTTAACTTAGCAATAAGGCACTTTTATTTTCGAATTTAGCTGGTCATTTGTAAACTTAGTTGAATAGCAGATTTTTAAATTTATTTTGAGACCGGTCTAACAGGGTAGCCACTCAAATTGTAGAGTAAAATTCAAGTATAATTCTCACTTTTCCTTGTAAAACAATAATTTCCTCGATTTTTTAAAAGGCTTTTCCTCCAGTAGTGAGATTTTGAAAATTGATTCAGGATGAAAATGTTTTGTAAAATTTCTGTTGAACACACTACTACACACACTACTTAACTTGAGCAAGTAATGTTGATAACAATTACTACCTAACGCCTAGCTTAGTTTATTATTGTAGTATTATACAATCACCCTATAAACTCATTTTTTATGTCTTAGAATACTTTAAACTAGTTCAAAATGAGTCTTGATAAAAAAAAATCCTAATCATCTGCTTTTGGGAGAGAATGACGGGAGCCATCAAATATAACTTCTCCCCTCCCATTAAGAAAAATATTTCAGGCTACATCCTCATTACCTTTTTTTTTTAAAGGTCTAGATAAGAAAGTCATTGTTCCACTTATTGTGTGTGCTCACTCATGAGTGAATGAGTGGAGAGTAGGCCAAATTAAACAGTAGAATGTATTAAAATGTACTAAGCCCAGTGGTGGGTGAACCTTATTAGTTGGGGGAGGATTAGAAAAGATCATGGTTCCAAGTCTAAAGGAGGTTTAAGCACTCAACTCTGGGAAATGTTTGAAAATTGAATTCTCCAGAATGCTATTTTGAGACCTTCTTATACATAAGACTTTGGGCTTCTTTCCAAGATATTTTCAGTGGTGCCTCCCTTGGTTTTTTTTAAAAAAATGGCTAACCCTAGGAGCTCGTCTGTGTGGTCCTAGCAAGATTTTTTTTTTTTAAATTAAATGTTTCTTGAATATATTTGAAGTGGTTTTCCTTTGAAAATATTTGACAATTGGACGCCTTTGAGATATTAAGAGCAGTCCTTCCCAAGCAAATTTTTTAAATGTTGATGCCTCTGAAAGTACTTAGAATGGTCCTCTTCGAATTTAAATTACTGACAAATTGCAAAATTCAAGCACATTTCCCGGGTCCTGATGTACAAAGTTGGAGCATAATTCACAGTTTTCACGATCAGTGGCCACCCTGTATAAGTACGTAAACACATACATGGTCTGAATATTACATTAGCCGCTTCATTCTTTTTAGTTACTAATACATAGTTATCAAATACTTTGAAAAAGTGTTGAATTGCAAATAAAGTAGAACCTAGCTAATCAAAACTAATTGGGACCAAATCTTGTTTGGATTAATAACACATAAGGATCTAAAGAGAGGCAGAGTATTTTCACTAATTTTAAATTATAGTTGAATGAGTTTTATAAAATTTACATTCATTTACAGGAAAACACATTGTGTTGGTTATATAACATGTAAATATCAGTTATTTAGTGTTTAGTAGTACTAGTTTCTTACAAATTTCGTTTAACTTCAAATTTGTTTTAAATAAAATATATTTATTTGGCTTAGTTTGTGGTTTTTATCCACAATTTTTGAAAAATGTGTTTGGATTATCAGGAATTTCGGGCTATCAGGATTTTACTGTATAGCTAAATAGTCAGATGTCCACTTATTTGAGCATTTATATAAAAAAAATAAGTTATGTTCACAATAATAATCAAATTGGAAAAAACAAACAAAAACCCCACATTCAACAACAAAGGATATTAAGAAGTTTTGGGAAATAGGCATGAATACCAACAAATTAAACAGAAATCTTGGTCTAAGATGGGTATAAAATTATATAACTATTTTGTCCAATAACTTTGCAGAAAGCTTTCAGTTTTTTTAATGTATCTTTTTAGAATAAAATATAAAATTGTCAGTCTTAAAGATGTTGGGAATGGAATAACCTTTGAATTTAGTCCTGATGGACATATTGATACTTCAAGAGAAATATTTATAAACATTTACTTCCATAAACAGCCATAAGAGATTTTTTGGCATCAAGGTTTTACTAATGATGAACAAGTAACAAATTATACTACAATCACAGACAGAAGCAGTTATTATTACAAATGCCTTAACACGATTTAAAAGAAATACTTTAAGAGGAAGAAGACTTAACTATCTAGTGAAATTATTCATGGTGTCGACTAAACTTGATGGATGAAATTCTTGACTTTTTCCCTGAATTCCCCTGCTCATTTCCTAAAATTCCCGGCTCAAAAGTATGCCCCCCC
>CABFOV010001390.1:9069-30370 GCA_902141375.1 Timema poppense
GTAGAATGGTGTGACATACTTTGAGTCTGGAGTTTTAGGAAATGATCAAGGGAATTTCATTGGTCAAATTGAGTAGACACCATGAATTTATTACATGTGGGACGGATGTGAACTAAGAGTAAAATTAATAAAAGGGGAAGGAATAACAGATTTAGTCACCATCTCAAAAACTGCATCGCGTTACAATCATATCCAAAGTTAACAAAGCTGGGTAAGCCTTCAGATCGAATCCAAGATTTTAAATTTTGGAAATTATCCAAATCTTAACTTACTAACTTGAACCTATTCTGATTTGAATATCATACTTAAGAAAAATTTTGATTAGAATATCTTATAATGAACGTGTTTAGAATTGAGTCTTATTGGACAATCCTAATTGCAAACTAGGCAAGATTAAATATTATTTTAGTTAAGCCCCAACACAAAAATTAATACCACAAAAACAACTTTTAACCCCTGACCTGTGACTTACTGTACATAAAATCTTATCTTGAGATTCTTTATTAAATTTTAATAACAGCTCCAGGTTAGTTTCTTAAGAAAGTTAAATTATTTAAAACTGGACTTCTAGGTATGAGTTTTGAATTACATTCCTTTAAATGTGAATCTGGTATTTCAGTAAAAATAGTTAGATCAGACCCCCAAGTCCGAAATTTAAATGAATCAAAACATTTTGTGAAACATAAAGGAAAAAAAAGTCAAACAAAGTCCATCTTATTGATGACACACTCAAAGTTAAAAGAGAATGTTAATACAGGGTGATAATAAATGCATACTATTTACATGTTGTAGTCATCACGTATGTTTTCCTGTAACTACAAATAACTACAGTGCTGTAAACAGAACTATTGTAAGTGTAAAACTACAGTATAGATTATGTGTTATACATTAGTAAAATTAATATAAATTTTATAAAATTGTTAAAACATGTTAAAAACTCTTGTCACCCACTTATTCAGAATTTTTGCTTATCTGAATTGTTTCTGTTTAGTTCATATTAATGAGGCTCTACCATGTTTGGGTTTGAAATTTTTAATCTTATTAGAATCTTTTAGAGATTTATATTTGGAATTGCAAATCAAATCTAAATTTATGTTAGCTTTGGATTCGGATTTCAAATTTAGGAGCTTTTTACAGCACCCCTGGTGTGTATTTGACTGTCCAATTAAAATGTGTTAAATATGCTAGTGTTTGTAAACTCGAACTTTCTCCACACAAATGCAATTACATTTCTTCTAAATTCTGCCTTCCTCATCCTAGTTACCCCATTAATTACATTAATAGGATAGAGATGAGTAGGTTAGAAGTAAATTTAACCCCCAGTTCACCCTGACGAGATTACAAAACACATCCTCACCTTCACAAATCGGACTAGATGAGTTTGTCGCTTAATCTGCCTCTGCCCATCAATGTGTGTGTATGTAATTTGGCTGTACACTAACTCCTTGACTTACACGGTTAATTTGTCCCAACGGTTTCAGCCCAAGTTGATAAACCGCGTAAGTCTAAAGGTGATTAAATAGGATTTATTTTTGACATACATCTAATTAGGTTCTGCAATATATAAACAAAATGGTGATGACAATATGATCTTACAAGGTACACCAACTATTATGTTAAAAGTGTCGCTTGTTAAATGGTGTTGCTAGTAGAAAGTCAAAGAACCACGACCTTATGTCTACAAATCAGCGTAGCACGAATTCTTGTAAATAGAGAACTCACTGTACACTTTGCAGGGAAGCTGTTTGCCTTGGTCGCCATCACGGAGAATCTGTGTACACTCCTGGGTTCGGTGCAGTTCAACAGTCTTTACCCGCTGATGAGGAAGATTGACCAAGGTTTCATATTCCTGTATGCAGCGGCCACGCAGGTCATTCCTCTCATCATCATAACGTGAGTTATGGGGGTCAGCGAGTATCGAGACATGCTACACTGGTGACTGCATGGTCTGATAAGTCAGTCTCACAATAGACAGAGACTAGACTGCTTATGACAGGAAGTTCAGGGTGTACTGAGGGTGGTTGTTCCTAAATGGTTTTCCACTCTCCCTCCACACAACTGCTGTTAAAACTTCCTCTAAATTCAATCTTCCTCATCCCCAACTTATTATTATAATTATTACATATGCAAATAACCTGAACAGGCAGCAAAAGACTGTAAAAAAAAAAAAAAGGTTGGGCGTGCAAGCCTGAGACATGTTGCGTATTTTCAAAAATCTCGCGTTATTTAAGAGGTGGTTTCATATTTACAAATTTATTCTGAACCAAAATGGAGATGAAATGTATCAACACATCTCTATTGTATTGAAATCCTTTTTTAAGTTCAATGAGTTTATATAAAATGTTTATTAAAAGGTGGAAAAAGCTCATTTTCAGGATTGTTTTAAGTGAAATTTGTGGTAAAATAATTAACTAGAAATATGTATTAAGCTTTCAAAACATAATTAAAGTCATGATGACAGGCTCACAACATAAAAATTTGTTTTATGGTTGCATTATCTAAGGCAATGTTCTGCAAACTTTTTAAATTCGTGGTATACCTAACAGGCCTAACATTTTTGTGGCTTATTGTATTGTTTTGAGGAACGAGCCACAGCAGAAGTAAATGTAATAGGCACCCATTCCAACAGTTGCTCGGTAAAACAGAATTAAGAAAAATTAGACAAATATTTTTCTTAGAGTAACTTCAAATGTTTCAACAATATAGGTTGAAGTTATTTTTCTGTGCCCGCTTCTTTAACATTTGGAAACATTTATGTCCAAACATTTGGTAATTTGGGTAAACGATAGCTCTATATTCAAGATAAAACTTTTAATCTCATGACCATATCCTATTATACAATATTTGATGCTCACAAGACATAATCTTGTTGCCATAACATACTGTATTAATCATTAGGTGTTCACACCTCACAATCTTTTAGCCACATCCTCTTGTGTAATCTATGGTGTTCACAACACAACATCTTGTACAATTTTTTGTGTTCACACAGCACAATCTTGTGGCCACAACATATTGTACAATCTTTGGAGTTTACACAACACAATCTTGCGGCCAAAACATCCTGTACAATCTTTGGTGTTCACACAGCACAATCTTGCGGCCACAACATCCTGTACAATCTTTGGTGTTCACACAGCACAATGTTGCGGCCAAAACATCTTGTACAATTGTTGGTGTTCACAGAGCACAATCTTGTGGCCACAACATCTTGTACAATTGTTGGTGTTCACAGAGCACAATCTTGTGGCCACAACATCTTGTACAATTGTTGGTGTTCAACACAGCACAATCTTGTGGCCACAACATCTTGTACAATTGTTGGTGTTCACAGAGCACAATCTTGTGGCCACAACATCTTGTACCATCTTTGAATGTCCACATAGAACAATCTTGCGGCCAAAACATCTTGTACAATTTTTGGTGTTCACACAGCACAATGTTGCGGCCAAAACATCTTGTACAATCTTTGGGGTTCACAGAGCACAATCTTGTGGTCAAATCATCTTGTACCATCTTTGAATGTTCACACAGCACAATGTTGCGGCCACAACATCTTGTACAATCTTTGGGGTTCACAGAGCACAATCTTGTGGTCAAAACATCTTGTACCATCTTTGAATGTTCACACAGCACAATGTTGCGGCCACAACATCTTGTACAATTGTTGGTGTTCACAGAGCACAATCTTGTGGCCACAACATCTTGTACAATTGTTGGTGTTCACACAGCACAATGTTGCGGCTAAAACATCTTGTACAATCTTTGGTGTTCACAGAGCACAATCTTGTGGTCAAAACATCTTGTACTATAACTTATGTTGTGTGGTTAAGACTAGCTAGGAAAGTAACTCTCTATTCTGAAAACATTAATAACTATTTGTTTCATTGCTTTTGTTTCAGATGGACCTCTCTCTCTGTCAGATCTACAGTCTACACATCTCTCGATGGGATCAGCTGAGTGTGCATAACAGCGCCAAGTGCGTGTGTACCAATAACAAGTAGCCACATACACCGTGAAAACCTGAATATTGACACCACTGGGAAATCAGACTATTAAACTTTAATTTAAGCTAACATTTCTTCTCGCTCTGTGCAAATTACATCCGTTTAGGATGAGAACTCATACTTGGACACAGTAGCAAACAACATACAAGGGTGACGACCTTTGATACCTCTCCTATATTTTGTAACATGCTTGTTATGATGCATCCCTATGTTCAGGCACTGTGAGTTAAAGGAAACTCTTAGAAGAAGATGAACTTGAAATAAAAATACTATGTTATGATTAAATATATACTAGAAATATTCAATTAATATCAACTAAAACAATAGACTGAAATACACAGAATAGACTTATTTGTTACGATTTTAAGGTGTGCCTTGGTTTTATGCAACAATAATGCATCCAAGTACCATTTAATTCAGGTTATTCAAATCCTGAAAGTATTGATTTTCTATAAACTAGAAGAGGTAGTGTTAGGGGTTTCCTATAACAAAATATAATTTGCAAGGTAACATTTTGTATCGTTTATGGTTGATCTCAGTGGTCTTGGGGTAAAGAGCTTGCCTCAAAGCCTGATGTTTTTTGGTTCAAACCCAGCCGAGGTCGATAGATTTTTTTTGAGCGCTAAACATCCGTAGCACAACCTCCTTCGGCAAAGCCGTCGGCCCCATCTCGCTTGCGGAATGTAAAAGAACCCTGGAAGTTTTGGGAAAACGGCTTTCCTGGTAAAATTGTTAGACCCTTTCACTCTCGCTCATAGAAATTTTCATGTGATAAATAATCATTTGGTTCAGAAACAGCATGTTAAACACCTCAAATTAAAAAAAAATTATGTATAATTTATGACATTAATTATTTTTTCGGTGAAACCTCTCACTCCCCTTTAATTACAGCCATTCAAGCAATGCATATAATTATACTAACGGGGTAGGAATGAGCAAGGTAGAATTTAGGGGTGTACACAGCTTTGGAACTTGAACTTGGCTTAGAAATAAATATCACCTTCACTTTGAAAAAAAAATTAGCTTCAACAATTCACCCATAATGCTCAATTATTGCCATTCTGAGCTGTTATTTACAGTGCGAGACAATATCCACATGTAAAAATTCTGAAATAATTGAGTTGTAAGTTGTGATAGTAATTTTATTCATCAGATGAGGATGAAATTTGACAAATAATTTTGCAACAAAACATTCCCCATGTAATATTAGTACATAAAGTTATATAAATAACAACATAATATTTTTTCAACAAAAATATATGAACTTCAATTTGGTTTCGAGAAGATTGAGTTTATAATTGATTTGTGTTCTCTTCGATTTGAAACAATTCAACTTTGTACACCCCTAGTAGAATTTTCACCAAGTGCCCATATTAGCATGAATTGAGAGTGGGAAACAATTTAAACCACTCTAGGTACAACTGACCAGGATTAGAATCTCTCTTCACTTGTTATTGACAATCTAGTCTTGTGAGAGTGAGCCCTCATACCGTAAGACCGCTGATATGGGTCATTCTGTTATTTATTGTTTGCTCTAAGTCAAGGTTTCGATTGTCTCGAATTTGGCCAGATGATTTCTCTGATAGAAACTGCTTTTTAAAAATTAGTATTTTTTGAACGTCTTACCATCCATCTGAGCTATCATATTAATTACACTGACAAGGTTAAAATATGTAAGGTAGAATTTTGAGAAAATGTGCCCAAATTTTTGTGTTAGTAGAGTGGACGAATTATTTATGAAATACCATCCTAAGGACACTTCTATGGAATTTGAAGCATGACCCATCACAGGAAAACCAAAATAGACTGATATTTATCAATCCATTGTCCACTGATTTAGGTTTTTGAAAATTCAGCTCTAAAAGTGGTACAACCTTAATGATCTTAAATTTAGCCACCGATAGTATAAAGCCAGATATTCAATACCTTAGCTCAGTAGCATGTCTGTCTACTGAGATAAGGGTCCCAGGCTCTGATTCTCTGCATGGCAGTGATAAATTAACAGCTGGGGAATGGATGTTGTGCCTATCCTAGTCTTAAGTTATATTATAAGTCATACGACAGGTCTAGCCAGCCAGTAGTGGAAAATATATGGTTTAAATAAAAACTGACCGTAGGCTGGAAACAGTAAAGGATGTAAAAAAAAAGCCTAAAGCCAGATAAATTGAAAGTATCTGAGAGCACAGCACCCTAATTGTGCAGATAGGACAAATTATTTCTTCAAAGAACATTAGGGGAATTACCAAGCAAAATCTATCTTTACTATATCAACCACTTTTAGCAACACAACCATATTTTGCATAGTTTTATACAACATCGCAAAGTATAAAAAGGATAATATTATAGCAAAGTATTTTTTTATACCAACTGCTATTAATAATATGAAAAGAATGCTCAGAGAATGAAGAGCATCCCATTGAGCTCAATTCTACTTAGAGAGAATATCTTAGGAAGGAGAGTTTAAAATATAGTGGGTTAAAAAGTAAAATGTGTGTGTTATTAGTTGCACTGCATCTTATTACCTCTTATGGCTATAAGATTATGCACTAATTATCCTAATTGATTTAGGGACTAGGAAGGTTATATAGTTCAAGTGTACCCACATTTGTGTGGAGGGAGAATGGAAAACCATTTTGTAAAAACCACCTTTAGTACATCCGACCAGTATTCAAACCATGATCTCCCCCTTATCGGCAGTCCAGACTACTTTGAGAGTAGCGCGTTAGACCATGCAGCCACTGAAGTTGACACCAACATTTCACAAGAAGTGGTTTTTTTATTTACTTTTTACTTAGAACATTAAAATGTGTCTATAAACATATTTAAAGTGCACTGTAACATTTTTGAATTTATAATTCGTACCTAAAATAAAACTAAACTATTTTTTTTCCTTTTATGATCAGGTGAATTACAGTTAATTTTGTGGATTTAATTGAGAACCAACCAAATATTCTGCTAACTAAATAAAAAAAGTTCTTTCAATCAAACAAATATATCTCCCTCAACAATTGACCATTGGTAAAACATGTGGTTTGAACTGGTTGTCATGGAAGCCATATTGTGATCAAGATATAGAATTTAAAAAACAATGTTTTAAGCTAACGGAATTTTTTATTTTTAGCCTCCTATCTTTGAATTGTTAGATATTTACAAATTAAGCTCTATTTTCTTTTGAGCCACTTAGGTGGCTGCATGGTCTAAGGCGTTACTCTCGCACATGGCTAGACTGACCATAACAGGGTGGTCAGGTTTACTGAGGGTGATTTTTCCACTCCCGTGCATTCGCAGGTACGATTCCTCTGAATTCAATTTTCCTCATCCCTCACGCATTAGAGTAACTAGTACAAAGGTATTTAACCTTAACGGAGGATAAGACACAATCAAAGGAAATATGTGTACTTTTTTATCCATTGCATTATATTACTCGATTTTGAATTTACTTGTTAGGTACTGTTTTTAACAAAAAAAAATCTAGTTTCTTTATTACCTCTTTTAGCTAAAAAATAATAATTTATTTATAGATTTTTTTAAGCCAATATGCAACTTTATATTTTACAAAAGCCAATCATTTTATTTCCCTTGTGTTAAGATTGACTGCCGAGAACAGGCAGATCGAAGTTTGAATATCAGTCGGGTGAACTGGGGGTGGTTTTTCTTATACTCTTTTCCACTCTCCCTCCATGTAAATGCACTTTCTATAAATTTAACCTTCCTAAAGCCTAATCAATTAGTGTAATTAGTACTTAAGCATATAACCCAAATGGGCATTAAGACACGGTGCCAAATAATAATATTTTCCATAAATCAGGGTATCATCTGGCATTAAATCAGGATCAGGATGGAACGGGTAGTCAGACGTGGTGCTAATAGTAGTAGTAGTAGTAGATCAGGATGGGTAGTTAATGTTTTATGCAGTTGAATCTAAGATTAGAGGGGATTAGGGAAGAGCTCAACCATATTTTCAGGCTAAGGAGGTTTTATTAATGGTCACTATCTCATGGTTCATGGTTGCTTGAACGTAATATTACCATTTAATTCTTATAATAAGGGCCTTTGAGAAAATATAAACATATTTTATTGAGGCCAAAATTGATAACGTCTTACGATATTATTGTTGTTATTTTATAGGTACAGTGAGCCCCCGATTATCCGTCACTGACGGGACTGGGACATGGTTGTAACACAATAAAGGTCGGATTGCAAAGAAACTTTACTAAAAGACAAAAAAACAAATAAAAACATAAAATATTTTGGTTTTCTAAAAGATATTGAACTTTTTATCTTTAACGTACTGTCTGCAATTTAACTAAGGCAACACAAAATTAAATATTTGATCAGAAAACATAGATTTATCATAGGTTAAACTACTTAGTACAGCGTCCTACTACCCATTCAGGTTATATGCTTAAGTACTAATTACTTTAATGAGTTATGAATCGGGAAGGATGAATATAGAGGAAGTGAACCTGTATTTGCATGGAAAGAGNACCACTCCTAATTAACCCGGCTGTGATTCAAACCTCGGTCTCCTTGTCCTTGGCAGTCTAGGAAACTTGCATGTTAGCTAACTACACCAAGGCGGGTCACTGGTTAAAAAAACAGTATGTGATATTTCTATTTTGTAAAGATATCCTAGCCTTTGCCGTTAAGTCTCTCCACTTCTTTAGCTACAAAATGTCCATAGTCGTTAAAGTAGGATGTACTATATACTGAAGAGCCATATCAAATGCTTGTTTAGCGTCAGTATTAAGGTCGGATATAACGAAGAGACAAATATTCAGAGCTCGGATGTAGACTGCTCTACTGTATCTATCAAAAATGACAGTTGCAGATCACCTCACTTAACTTTTGAATACATGAAAGTAGATCTAGTAATTTTTCTAGCCATCAGCTAAGGCCCTAACTGTGAAAATTTTCATTTATTCTTAGTACAATGTTGTCATAAAATGCATTTAATGGGATATCTTAAATTATACAACATTTTAACATGTTCCATACTTGTGAATGCGGGGAATGCCAGGTCTCCACCGTGGTTCGGATTCCACGTTAAACTGTAGGTCCTCCATTTCATCTCACAATACACCCTACCATCACACATTAGTGTAAGTGCGTATAGCCCGAACGAGTAGTAAGACGTGGTGCTAGTAATGATATGTTCCATAGCCTACACATGTCTTATAATTTGTGTAAAGTTCCACAAAGGTATAATTCTGAGGGAGTTTCTATTGGAATAAAATGTTTATCTTTGGTCCTATTAAAAAGAAAATGGTCACTAAATGTCACCAATTGAGGGGGTCGAGGCAAAAACAAATAATCATGATTGATTTAGATGTGATATTTAAACTGTTTGGACTAATATAACATACTGAAATCTAGCTATAAATAAGAAAAATAGGCCTATTCTTTTATATTAAATATCCACAAGGCCTTTATAAAAACAACCTGAGGTTCAAGAGGTAAGATACCAAAAATTATTGCTAACACATTTCTTCTTTAAATTACGCTTATATTTTTACACCAAATTCCTAAACTATGTGATTTTATATTCTTTCAATTGAAAAATGACACCTGGACACGGGAATAGACCCTGGGACCTTCGGCTTTATACACTGTGTCTTGGGTTTGATTCCTATGTTCAGGTTTCATTTTTCAACTTAAATAATGTAGTATTTAGATGCAGCTATAATCGTAAATATCAAATATAATAGTTTGCTATTTAATCCATTATGTGAATTGACTTATATGTAAGGTTTTATAAACAAACGTCTTATTTTGTGTAAATTTGAACTCGTCAAAGATTTGTAAACTTTAAATGCAAGGAAGTTGCATTACAATTATATTATTACTGTTAGGATTGCTTCTAGATGGGAACTTTTATTTTTATAGGAAGTCTACTTTCGACAATCAACATTCATGGAAAGCACTAAAATTTGGCATTCTTAAAATATTTATTTGATTAATTAGTAACTATTATAAAGTTCATCTTAACATTTTTCAAAATAAAATTCCAAAAATAATTATGTATTACTGCATAGCTTACGTTTGTATTAATTAAACTGGCTAAGACTGTAAATACAATTGTAATTTTGTTTTCACCCATACTGTGACAACAGAAGTTTCCACTTTATAAATAACAGACTCGTATGAAATCAAACTATAGTCAGGCTACATGTATATAACTACCACTTAGTTTTTATTGTAGAATGTTAACCTTCATAAATAATTTTTCCAAGAAATGTATTTAAACAATTTGACTTATATTACTTTCTATCTTTTTTCATTTTGATTCATGCTCAATATAGGGCCTAATAGTAAATTTAAATGACAATATATTGGGATTTTGTGTTTTTTAATGTGAACTCTTTTCACTATAAGATAAAAATGAAACTCAATGTATTTAAATTAAAGCTGGGATTTTCAAATCCTTAAATAAATTTGAAATGTGAGCTTCTTTAAACTATCTGATTAAAGGGTTTCTTTCTGTTCAAATTTTGAACTTAAAATGTGTTTTAAGGCTTATTGGAGACTCAGTCCGACACAATAATTATAGGACAAACTTAACAAACAAACCTCAGGTCATTAATTTATCAACTAACTGAATGTATTAATGTTATAATGAATGCATTATACAAAAATAAAGTTAATATTGAATATTTATGAGTAATGTACTTACCTCAGGACTCGATGTTCGTGGGTCGACGGATGTTTCTTGCGTGATAAAAATCTGTAGCACAACTTCCTTCGGAGGGAAAGTAAAGCCGTCAGTCCATGTCAACTGTGGCATGTTAAAGAACCCTGAAAGGTATGCAGAAAAATACTTTTCCCGGCTAAATTGGTAGTCTCTTTTGATCTTGCTCATAGAAAATCCTTAATACAATCAGTCTGTTCATAAAGTGCATGTTTAAGACCTCAAATAAAAACTAAATGTAACAGCTTATAGAAGAAAATAGAGTAAAAAATCATGGTTCATAAACATGGGTGGGCCACATACTGAATTTTAGTGGGCTGTAAGCCAATGAAGTTTGGGAACTGCTGATATATTGTAAATCTAATCCCAAAGATGAAAAGCTACTAATATTTTTTCATGGAAAAGTGTAATATTAAAAGTACATCTCAATTTTATAATATTATATTTATTTAGTATTTAAGAAATTATAAGGAACCAAACTATGTACGTTAAACTAATAATAGATGTGATATTATTTTAACATGCTATAATTAAGAATATTAGCATAATGTAACATATACTGTAGCAATTTTTTTAAACACTTTCATGTATTTTTATCACTGTCAAAATGTATGTATACAGGTGTCTGCACACCTGTGAAAATGGATGAATGCAATTGCTCAAGGAAAAGTTAAGTCACTTTAAATATTATTTCAAAATTATCAAGTACCAATATAGAATGGGATACCAGGCGTGCCAAACTCTTTTGATCATAAGGGAGGGCCACATTAAACATTAAATATACGGAATTAACCACATCTTGAAAAAAAAATTACCATTATCTTAAATAAAAATAATTCCAGTACGTCCTTACTAAACAACAAGAACAACCCTATATTTATAGCAAAAATTTTTTATTTTTTTTTGCGACACCAAATTTTATTGATTTAACGCAATATTTAAAGTCCAATAACTATTGAACTTTAAATATTGCCTTAAATCAATTTTATAATTCGTTGACAAGCATTGATTTGTAAGTCGAGGTCTCTCGAGTGTTTGGTTTAATTTCTATCAACAACTGTTATCA
Organism: Timema poppense; assembly: GCA_902141375.1. Taxonomy (NCBI): domain Eukaryota; kingdom Metazoa; phylum Arthropoda; class Insecta; order Phasmatodea; family Timematidae; genus Timema; species Timema poppense. The sequence goes on from CABFOV010001390.1 coordinate 20,831, forward strand.
TTCGCACATGCTGTTCAACATTGCACATATTTGGTGTGCAAACTAAACCATTTTGGGGAATTGATATATGTCAAAGGAAGAGTGTAAATTTGGTTCAACAACCTCACATACCAGATATCTTCGAATTCCCAAATATTGTGTTTCCTTGAAAAAACCGGGTATCATTTCAAGGTCCATGAATCACACAAAATCATATATAAGGCCGCAAGTTTGACATTCCCACCTCATGGCCTGGCCACACAGAGCGCTACGCTAGCTATGCGGATGAAAAATAGCCTCCTTTATTGACAGTGGCCCCACAAGAGCTGTATAATCTATGTTCGCTATCTTTGCTATGTCTTGGTACGTATGATTCTCGGCTATAATTTAAAAACTTCACTGATGACTGACATGCGCAGTAGACCCGCCATGGTATCCAGCCGCGTTCGGCCGACATTAGTAGTGTGTTTGTGTTTAGAGTAAGAATGACGTTCATGGAGCAGTTAATTGACCAGGTAAGTACCAATGCCTGTGGAACAAAATCATAACCATTGAACCTGAACATACGAGATGATGAAATTCACCGAACTCTGTTTTTCTCATGTTCACCGTGTGTACCCACTTTATTTTACATTTATCACACAATGAAACTAACAACAAAGCCTCGTCGTCACTCTACTAGGGTAAATTACCCGCCGACATCTTGGATGATACTGAACAGTCTTGTATAAATCGTAACTTTCATTGGGGCCACTTGATGAAGTGAACATAGTGTAACACTTTGTGTGGCATCAGCATTAGATAATTAACTTTTTTTTTATTCATCACTTTTGTTGTTTAATCACTAATGCAGTTTTGTATACATCAAATAAGAATAAGAAAGAGAAACTAGTGTTTTTTCTCTTTCCTAGGAACGCTCAAAAAGTAAGAACATTTGGAAAGTGACTCTTAACCTGACACTAGATTTTTTTTTTTAATTAATTCACAAGTCTTAACTTTTCTACCTGAATCCTTGTTGACCGTAAATCTAAGACAACCCCAAATTTTTCAAGGTTCTTTTTGGTAGGAAAAAAAGTTATTTATTTTGAAATGAAAATTTGTGCTGTATTGTTACTAAAGACTGAACAGGGTTTTTAAAAATATCAAAGAAGTGTACAAGTTAAACTTACCTCTTAACTTCCTGCATGAATTACTGGTTCAAATGCCCTTATAATAAGAATTAGTTAATTTTATTGTGACCTAATCTTTTTTTTAAATCATATATTTTATAAGTAAAATGAGGGTGACCTGGTGGTCTAGAGGTAAGGTGTCAGACTTGTACTGGGGGTGCGGGGCTCAATCCTCGGTCCCGGCACAGATTTATCTGATTGCTAATCCCTTCCCTCACCTCTGACAAGACGTGTATTAATCACAACTTGTGAATGTGGGGAATGCCATGCCACCACACCGTGGTTAGGATTCCACGTTAAACTGTAGTTCCTCCATTTCATCTCACAATCACCCTACCATCACACATTAGCGTAAGTGCGTATAACCCAAACGGTTAGTAAGTCGTGGTGCTAATAATATTATAAGTAAAATGGGAGATATACTTGCAATTATGCCATATCAGATTTTGCAGCTAGTTATTATTGAGAATATACCAAACTATAATCTTAATTATTGTTTTAATGTATTTGAAATGGGATCTCTTTCTCTACTTATCATTTCCCCCTATCCAGACTTTGCCAGGTCAGGCTTCATATCTCTCCTCTTCCATTTTGTTCCAGTCCAAATTTATTCTGCTCACACTGTTCTTAATCGACTCCAACCATCTTTGTCAGGGTTTTCTCCTGGGTCTCTTTCTAATCATTCTCATTTCCATTGCTTGCTATGGAAGTCTTTCCCTTCATAGGAACTATAATCTCATCCCTCTTTTGTCATTATCCGGGTCTCCGAGGCGTATGTATACATTAACTCTTTAGTCTATCTTGGCATATCTTTGTGCCTACACTTTGGTAAAAGCTGTCTTTTTGTATCCTCTTACTAATGTCTATGTATAATCTTGCAATGTACATAATTTAATTCCCCATGGCTGTAATTGGAGGAGGATGTCAGTGACCCAAATGATGGGTGCTTGTAATAGGAGCACATTTAGTATAAATTGTGTGGGTAACATGAATGGGTAGTAATAACTGATGCCTTCTTCATCACAAGTTGATGTAGAGCACAACTAAGCAGAGATATTTCAGTGTTCTAAATAATTACACCACATAGTAGGTAGTAATTTTAAGCTTGTTTATAATATGCATCTTAGATGACATTTATAAATCAATAAAGTCTGTTTTTATCAGCATTTTAGAATGAAGTGAGTGTACAATTAACCCTGACCTTGATAAATTACACTTGGTACAGTAGCCCCATGGCTTCTTTGGTGCTGACTCACAGCTAAAAGCTTTGAAAAGTTACCAGACCAAATGATGTATCCTTACGCCGAACCATATCATCTTCAAAAACATGTGTTTAGCAGCTGTTACTTCTGACAGTCAAACGCTAGGTATTATACCTAAATGTTGACTGTCAGAAGTCAGCTGTCAGTCAGCACCAAAGATGTCATGGGGCTATTGTAGTTTATAAGCTAAGTCTATAACATAATTTGTCAAGGTAAGACTGTCTGTCCCCTTTAAGGTTACATTTTTGTTATGTTTATATTAAAATAAAATAATCGAGAAACCCTCATGTAACACAAATGTTACATTCCATGGAAATGTCAAATACGCTATCCTGTACAGAAATAAAATTTGAGTTGCTAATAAATATATTTTTTTTTCATTTTCATTTTTATATCAAAGTATAGTGTTTAACCATTTTTGCTGTATTTTGTTTAAGGTATTGTAGTGCAACCCTATTAAAGAATTGTGTATTACTGACAGTTTTCTGTATTGACCCTTTTACATCACTGTGAAGGTGATGCATATTTAAACCCTTACAACGACTGAAAACAATGTATAAATGTAGTACTTATATTCCAGAATAAAATATAACTTAACACTTTTCTATCTGTAATATTGTTATAGTAATCAACTTTCTATAAGAATTATATGCTTGTCCTAAACTATTAAAGCCGCTTAGCAACATGTGAATGCTTTTTCTGTGAAAATATTGTACTGCTATTGTTTAAATGTATTCAGAGCTTCAGAAATAATGTATTTTCTCAATTTATATAAATATAGTTTCCTGTATCTAAAAAGCATTTGCCTGATAAAAACAAAATGCTATCTTATAAAAAAAAATCTGAGTATTTTTCTTGAAACGGCTAACATATGAAAATATCTTGTAGCATATCACCCTAATTCTATAACAGAAGGAAATAGATTTAATACTAAGGCTATGAATTGAAAACAGATTGATTTAATTAGTTAAGATCAAATAAAAAAAATATGGCGTATATTTTAATACTGTGTAAGTGTAAGATTTTCAATTTTTAGTTTGAATGTAATTTAATCTAAACTTTTGCTTACTTGAATTATTGATTCTGAATTTAATAGTTTGTAAATTTTTTTAAATCAAATTCAATTAACAAAATAAAGGAAGTAAAAACCATGCTCAAAAATGGATATAGAGTAGAACCTTATTAATTCGAAGTCCAAGGGATATCTAACATAATCAAAATATCCAAAACTTGAATTAACCAACGGGTATCTAAACTGTTTCTACACAGTAAATTTAAACCTCAAAGTGAAATATTGTAAAAATTAGCTCACTTTACAAAAAAATGCAGATTATCAGTTAATGGGCCAACTAAAGGAATTTTAAGGTTGTGTGATTGTTTTGAACCACTTTAAAAAAACACTCGCCAACCTCAGCATAATCACCTCCTCCATTTCGCACTTTCCAACTCTCCATGATATTCTTTTTTTTAAGGTGTCGATAAAGTGTTCGGCTGTATTCCATATTTTGCGATATCGCACATCTTTTTCACTCCCTTTTCCCCTTCTCTAATCACTTCAACCTTCTCGGCTAAGGTTAAACTTGTGTAAGTTCCCCGGTTAGACATCGTAAAAACACCGCAATTTACACTTGTCAGATGACAATGAGTGACTCACTGAGAGACAAAGGTGCCAGATTAGGACAAGCAACACACACCTTACTCCTTCCATGCTGGGTGGCACCTGATGGTATTGTCGTGGGGAAGCGAACACATCCCCTATTCTAGGAAAACTACTTGCAGCTGGTGCAAAATTTCTCGCTTTCTCTTTTACTATGAGTCAATACCTCTTAACTGTATTTGACATTCCTGGGATTCTTGGGATTAGTTGAGATTGTTAAGTTAGGTTTGAAGCGAGTAAAAACTTGAAAAAATTAACAATATACTGTATAAACTTTGAAATATCCTATTTTATCCTATTTATATTTCCTTATACAATTCGAATTAAATGTTATTCTTCTACCATTGATTTAAATAAGAATTTCATGGAGAATAATGGTGGATTCAAATTATCCAATTCAAACTAACCAACTTCGAATTAGCCAAATCTTACTGTATTATAAGTTTCCAAGGTCAAGTAAAAGATTGTGAGTTGACCCATTAAATAATATATTAAGTCTGCTGAGTTAATTGAAATATTAGATTATAAAATTTGAATCTCTCTAAAATATAAGTAGTAAATTTTGTGTATCATCATCAAATAGTTTTTATTGTATATTCACTGCAACATACAATTGATTAAACCATTGATTTTAAGTGCCTATGGGATTTTTTTTTTTTTTGTACTTTTAAATAAAATGTAACCAATTTTTAAAAATTTGCTCATTAAATGTAGCTGTATAAAATAGCATGTTTGTAATCTTAAGATATTCTTAATAAATTGAATGACACTTTGTAAATACTCTTATTCCTAAATTGTTAAAATAAATTTGGAAATTAAATTATTTATATAACTAGGAATTACTAGAACCCCTATCTTTTATATGTTCCTCGTACTTTTATAGGAACTTTAGTAGGCACTACTTAAATGTTGAATTGTATCACAACCATACTTTTTATTATTAGGATAATAGAAGCATTTCCCAATGTCAAGAAAATGTGCTGAATAGTATTTTTCTGTTTTGGAGTGGCTCTAAAGTGAAGAGACAAAAATCTCGCTATAGCTTGTAAGAACTATGGGTAAATATTAACATTTATTTAAACTACATGTGTTTTTTTAATTCGCAAAAATGTCACATAGAAAAATATTTTATAATAAAGGAAAGTGATAAAACTAAAGAAAAAGGAAAAATAAACTATTAAGAGTAAATTTGATGAAGAAAGCCCACCTAGGGAAAGAGGAAAAATGTGGGAGGAGTCCAATGCCAAAGGTGACATCTTCTTCCTTTCTTCTGTCTTCTATAGTAGAAGTAGTCACACACACATTTTAACACAAATATCATAATATTTCGGCATTGTTGCCTTTATCAAACACAAAGAAGAAGAAAGTACATAGTACATAAACAATGGATTACTCCATTGTTATTATTATTATTAATAATGAACAAATTTTAAATCATAAAACTTAACTAAGAATGCTTAGTCAGTGGGGGTTCTTGATAAAAAGAGTAAGAGCCAAACGAAAAATATACGAAAATTGTTCCAAGTATGATTAGCCAGGAAAATATTGTAACAGGTACGAGGAGGGAGGGGGGGGGAGGGGGGCAATAAAATGTAAATCAGAAAATTGTATTTAATTCGCTCTCTCAGGGAGATTTTATGTTGTACTTGGCAAATAAAAACTCAATGGTTTCAGGCCACAACCAAGCTATTCTGACTAAGCACCCACCATATTGTAACAAGATTAGTGTCTAACAGCGGGACCAGCGTGCTCTCATTGTTTACCCTGGCTGCGCTCCTTGTTCTCTGTCTCCCTCCTTGTCTAGCAGGTAGGAAGCGACCTTCTCGCTTGACTGGGGGATTAGAGGGGTCGAGATGGTGTGGGGGGAGGACGGAGACACGTCTGGAGGTTTCTGGATCCTTTTTACTCTAGAAATGGAGGATTCCAGACCCTTAGCTATCACCACCCCTATATATACACGATCAGCGGTAGCCAGATATATTCAGTTCTTGGTTCGCGACTAATGAGTCCGGGAGTTCCCAGTGCGAGGACTGGCGTGTCAAGTGTGTGAGCCAGAGTGACCAGCGAGCAGGTCGGCGCGTCTGCAGGTGGGTCAGCGAGTCCGGCGTTTGTGTGTAGCGGGTCACCGCAGTGTATCGTATGTGAGACAAGTGACTTTTGTTGTTATCGTGGACACTGTGTTAATGAACATTTTTGTGAGTGTTTTTAAATATTTGAATAGTTATTAGGTGTTTTATAGTTGTTAATTTGTTTATTCAATTTACTTACATCTCTGTGTGCTCTATTAGTTTATTAAGTTACAGACTTAATTAAGGCTCTTTTTATTTTACTTAGTTACTTGTTTAGTTATAATTAATTTAGATATACAGTTAATCAGTGTGTGTATGTAAGTGGTAATTTTAATAATCAAACCTTGAATATAAATTTTTCCCACCCCTAACCTATAGAAAGCAATTTTCAGCCCGCAAGGGCACCAATACCTTTCATGTTGTGATTATACGTATCCCTATGTCGTGTTTGTTTTCGAGAGCCCTTTGGGGCTGGTGTTAATGTTTGTCCCTCTATGTTTCTCGTGTTTTATTCATGTTTTTTATATATATGTTTAATTGAAAATAAAACCAAACAAACAAACCTTGAATATTTCGTGGGCATTTTCATTCGTGTTTGGTCGGCAGCCTACCCCAATATCTCTAAAAGAACTCATGGTTCACACGTTCACGTGTGAACGGCCTGTGGCCCTCCCAGGTCACGTGCGCCCCACGTTACAATATGTTGGCAAAGATGGTGCCAACATTTGTCGATAAAAGGTGTCTTGTGGTCAGCACAACGAGTCCTCCAGCTGTTAATCTCTGTTTTCTAAACCAGAGCAGCCTTTGTTCAATTTCATGGAGTGATAACTAAATATAAATAAAAAAAAGAATCTGCTCTTTATTTAATGGTATTGCTTTAATAAAAATATTGTTTATTAAAGCATGTGTTTTTGTTTGATTATTATTTATAGCATTATAGGATGTTGAAAAAAAACAATTGCGCTAGTCTTCATGTTGTTTTTTTAGCGTTGGTACCAGAAGGATATTTAGTAACTTCGTGAAGGATGAACTTTTGATACACAGTTGGGGTTCATGGTGTCAGTTTCACTGAGTTGGAGAAATTCATCACAGGATATCAGATCAATCAACCTTTATTGCCATTTATATTTGCAGATCTGAGTAAATTACTTGCGCATTTTATGAACAGAATTATAATATGTGATGTAATTAATTTTGCAAATACTTCAAAAATTGTTATTCGTTTATTTTAAGAAACAGTCCAACATGAAATAACTCCCTCCTTTAGATATTGGACTCACAGCATCAGCAGCTTTGAAAGGCATTAAAGATATAAAAGTACCTAAGTTCAGAGGTGATTGTTAAAAATTCCTAGTTAATCTCTGCAACAAATTTGCATAAGTAGCCTCTCTCCTACAAAATCGTCAAAGATGCCAATTGTCCCCCTCCTGAAATCATGATCAACCCCTCTCCCCTACACGATCAGTCAGACTGTCACTTTTAATAAAGTAATAATTAATACTGACAGTCTGACTGATCGTGTAGGGGCACTACTGATGGACTAGTGGACGGACTTATGAAAATACTGATGTATTCCAATTTTCTGATTATATCAGTCCGTCAGTCTTGGAAGTGGTAGCAGAGACTGACCGTAAGACTGATCGTGTATGATCTCATAGATACTGATGCATACTGTGTGTCAAGACTGACTGATCATGTAGGGACCCTATTAGGATCCATAATATAACTTGTGTATTAGAAGTCCTACTAGACAAACAACTTATAACGTACAAACCGATGCTGTAAAAAGAGAATACATAAATATTGTATCAAAGCAAGACGTTATTGGTTACCTTAAAGGATTCACTTTCAAGTGGTGACCGGCTTGATAGTTCTTTATGAATATTTTTTCCAAAAAAACTGTATCCCAGAAGCTGCAATATTTTACTTTAAAAAAAATTTCTCTTTCATCGCAATACAGCCGTTGAGCAAAGTTTTTCTGTAAATAAATAATGTCTGGTTGAAAGCATACATGAGGACAGCCGTATTGCTCAACATGTAACTTATGATACAGTCACTAAGCCTGGAAGATTTCTAAATATGACAATTTCAAAGATGATTCATGATTCAGGAATAAGTAAAGAAGCTCTTGAAAAGAGGATTAATATTGTAGTATATTTAAAACTCTTTAAGTATTTTTTTTTGGTCCTGTTTACATTAATAAGAAGGTGGAGAGAGGAACATTGCATATTTAGGGAACAATGCAATTATCGCCATTTTATTAATTGCATTTAAAATCAGGGACGTGCGAGAATCAATTTTCAATTCAAGACAAAGCTATGAAAAGATATTGAGATGCAAGAACGAGAAAAGAAAACTTCTTTTGGAAGAGTCAAAATGTTAATTGTGTTTATTAAAGTAAATAAATAGTTAATAGAGTTTATATTGGCATTTGCGCTGGTGCTTGCTTTGGATTATCTTACTGCTCATTTTGTAATTTCAAAGGAAGTTTGATGTGCCTGACTGTTATGTCGGCCCGTGTATCTCTCCTTTGCACTTGCACCGGTCACTCCAACCACCCTCCGAAATAGAATCGAAATCAAAATATCAGAAAGCCCTGCTCGGATAAGCGAGATGTGATAACAGTGGTTTGGGAGGCTCTCACCAGCCCCCCATAGAGTAGTGTCTCCGTACGTAACTCTAAAAACCCTTATTAGGTTTTTATTAAATTTCTCACCCCCCCCCTCTCCACCCCCCACCCTCACCCATGTTAATATTTAATATCGGATTCTTTACTTTAGAACTTCGCGAACGCGACAACCTGCTCTTAAACTTTTGCGAACCACACGGTGTGACCAATTGGTCGGTACGTGTTGGAACTTGCTCTCGTGCTCCCCTTCAGGATGCATCAGAGCATGCTATTGGTATTCTGTATTCCGTATGTGTTGGAGAAGTGGGTGCCAAGACATCGAGGAGGAAAGACGTGCCCCACTTTAAAGAGCAAATCGTTATACCCCAACGCACTACACTAACTAAGCTCGGGACAGACGTGCCGGTGGTTATTGCTGTAGCGGGAAACCTTACGGTGTCAACAAGCTACAGCAGGCCGTAAAGCGGAACCGGCTGCGAAACAATACCTCGCAGTCGGAGTCTGTCCTCCGGGACACCACACAAAAGTACAGATCCTCCCACACTGCACAGAGGAGGGCATCTTAGCCCTTCCACACTGGCCACTGGCCTGCCCTTTTCATGGCCGTACGAAATGACCACCACCGCTACCACACTTAACTCCAAAACACAAAGGACATCAGAACTCTCGACTAGCGACTACTCAGAGATGGAATCTGACACGGACGGACAAGGGCCTTTTACACTGGCCAGTAAACTGAACAGGAAAAGGAAATGCAAAGCGGACCAAAAACAAA
>CABFOV010001390.1:33210-70473 GCA_902141375.1 Timema poppense
CTAATAGCAATATTTCTAGATATAGAGAAGGCTTTCGATAAAGTGTGGCATATCGGCCTACTCCACAAACTAATCATACTTGACTTCCCTTCATGGTTCGTCCACACAATCGCCAGCTTCCTTAGTCTGAGAACATTCAAGGTAACAATGGAGGGTAAAATGTCCCCAACACACCCAATCAGGGCGGGAGTCCCCCAAGGTTCTACGCTATCACCACACCTCTACAAAATTTACGTTTCAGACATACCCTCCGACCCGAGAGTTAAAGTTAGGCAATTTGCAGACGATACCATGGTCTATGCACAAAACAGAAACATAAACTTCTCAAGTCTAGGAATCCAAAGATACTTAGTTACATTACAGGGATGGTTCACTAAATGGAGAATTAAAGTTAACCCAGACAAATCAGCAGCATTAGTAATATCTAAAAGGCTTCAAAACTAACCAGCTCCTTTCATATTATTTAATACAGAAATACCAATACAGACAAGCGTAAAATATCTAGGCATAACAATAGATAAGAGATTAATTTGGAGAAAGCACATAGAACAAACATACACAAAAGCTAGAGGCAGATTCGTGCAACTTTATCCACTATTAAAAGGAAACCAGTTAACGGAACACACCAAACTAATTATCTACAGATCAGACATTCAGCCGATCATAGTATACAACTGCGTAGCCTGGAGTTACAAATCGGCACACTTACTAAATAAACTGCAAACTACTCAAAACAAAATTCTCAGAAAAATAACCAGGACCAGCGGCTACACCAGAACAGATGATCTGCACACCATGACAAAGAGTCGACTATTACAAGAAATATACAGGGATAGAAACAAGAGGTTCTATGAACAAAGCGACACGCACATAAACACAATCATAAGATCACTAGGACGTTACGACCCAGTAGACACCAGGAAATACAAAAAACCTAGTGACAAACAAAAAAACACATTAAAAAACAAAAAATTTATCAAAAATATATATAAAAAAATCATTAGTTTTAGTTAAACATCACTAGTTTTTAGTTAAACACCACTAGTTATAAGCATATAATACTAATAAAAAAAGTCACTATGTCATGAAGCCCGGTGGACGCGGACGGGGGCGGCCCCAGATGGTGAATGGAAATGTATCCACCTCACTCCAAATCCCTAGAAAAGAAAATCCTACCCCAACAAGCAACTCTTTATTACCCTTGCCACCGCCAGACTCCACAGGGACAACCGACTAGGTTCTCTACAAGCCAGAGGATAATCCTGGCGCCGTGGTCAGCCCCTGATGGGAATGGTAATGTAACCATCCACTTCAAACCAACTCCTAAAACAGTTAAGCCTACCAAACCATTCCCAGACTCACGTTACGCCATCACTCACAATCAATCATTCCTACGAAACCAACCTTCCTCATCCTAAGAAAAGAAAATCCTTCCAAACCTCTGTACTACAGGGAGATCATTCACAATCACCACTATTTTCACTCAAAGGGTACTAATTTATAACTTTGTATTTTATTGCAGCATCATTCAACGGTTTCACCCATTCATTGTTTCACCCTCATATCATGAGGATAAGGGCTAGCGACTGCTGCCTGTAACTCACAAAGCATAATCAGCCCTTTCGCAGACAACCTAGCTTGGCGTAACTGTCAAGGTGGCAACAGCCGGACGGCGGCGCTGTTTTTAGTGGTGACCCACCCTGAGGAACCACCGTTACGAAAGAGCATTAATAAATTGTCGTCATTTTGGAAAGAGCATTTTCATCGTCACTCCCTATCCTTCTGCAACTATTCCTTAACTCCCATCGCGACTCACGTTGCCGGGACTGTTCCTCTGTCTCCCACCGCGACTCGCGTTGCCGGGACAGTTCCTTTGTCTCCCACCGTGACTCACATTGCTGGGACTGTTCCTCTGTCTCCCACCGCGACTCGCGTTGCCGGGACTGTTCCTCTGTCTCCCACCGCGACTCGCGTTGCCGGGACAGTTCCTTTGTCTCCCACCGTGACTCACATTGCTGGGACTGTTCCTCTGTCTCCCACCGCGACTCGCGTTGCCGGGACTGTTCCTTTGTCTCCCACCGCGACTCGCGTTGCCGGGACTTTATCCACACCTCCCACTGCGACTCCGTGTTGCCGGGACTGTTCCTTTGTCTCCCACCGCGACTCGCGTTGCCGGGACTGTTCCTCTGTCTCCCACCGCGACTCGCGTTGCCGGGACTGTTCCTTTGTCTCCCACCGCGACTCACATTGCCGGGACTGTTCCTCTGTCTCCCACCGCGACTCACATTGCCGGGACTGTTCCTCTGTCTCCCACCGCGACTCGCGTTGCCGGGACTGTTCCTCTGTCTCCCACCGCGACTCGCGTTGCCGGGACTGTTCCTCTGTCTCCCACCGCGACTCGCGTTGCCGGGACTGTTCCTCTGTCTCCCACCACGACTCGCGTTGCCGGGACTGTTCCTTTGCCTCCCACCACGACTCCAGTAGCCGGGACTGTTCCTCTGTCTCCCACCGCGACTCGCGTTGCCGGGACTTTATCCACACCTCCCACCGCGACTCCGTGTTGCCGGGACTCTGTCCTCTCACCCTCCAACCTGATCGTCCCTTCCGACAGTGACCTCACGGGATGGGATACACCCGCCACGCCGGCAAGGCCCACCGACAGAATGCCCTAAAGAAGACAGCAGCAACCAAACAATACTCCACCCGTGGGCCCGTCTTCTACGATCACGACTGAAACCACCAGACCCCCGAACGCCAACACTCTGCTGCAGCATCTCCAAGAGTCCCTGCCCCCGAGTTAACTAATTCCTCCCCTCGTCTTCCCCTTTCACCAACCATCCGACCCCCACCTACTCCAATTTCCCCTTTTAACCCTGAGGGTTACCATTTACATACCCTAGCCACCCCAGAACCCACCTATGTTTTCTCCCCCATCTCACTTCCTTACCCTCACCCACTGGACCCGTGAGATCGACGCCTAGAAACAAACGTCACCCGGAGAATGGACTTCGACTAGACAAAACCAGTTACTCCGAAGCCGCATTGAAGGGATAACAAGTTTTCGTGTCTCAAATTGAGTAGGCTTAGCTATGTTTTCACAAATCATTCGAATCAAAAATGTTTACACTAAAATCATAAAAAGAAAATGAGAATTTTCTGATAAGTAATCATTTAGTCATTATAATGTGTGAGTTAACTTAAAAACTAAAATAGAATAAACAATAAATGTGGTATAATTTCTAAGTCAGGAAGAGTGAGATTTTATTGCGCTATTAAAAGGATGCTACATACTAGTAGGATCTAAATTTTGATCTAAATCACATAAAAAGGACATAGAGGAAAAAGGAGAAAGTCTAATTTTAACAAAAATTGAATCAGTGCTTCTATTGGTTAGAGTTAGACAATCATGAGACCTTTCTAATGAACTTTAGATTGTGGTCAAAATAAAGACACCTTGGTTCAGTCGGTAACGTCTCTCTCTACTGAGATAAGGGTCCCGGGTTTGATTCCCGGTTTGGTCGAAAAATGTATCATTGGTGAAATGTGGGTTTACCCTTTCACATTTATACATTAACAGCCGGGGACTGGATGTTGTGTCTGTCCTAGTCTTAAGTTAGATTAGAAGGTATATGAAGCTATGACAGGCCTAGCAAGCTGGTAGTGGAAAATATATGGCTTCAATAAACAAGTGACTCAGGCCACAGGATTTAAACAGTAAAAGATGTAAAGTAAAGATTATGCTTAAAAGAATTAATTAGAAAAGTATTTTCTGGAGTTCTTATGGAATTAGAGATTAAAAGTTGTTGTCCTTAAAAATCTTTGTAATGTGACTTTTCCCTTGTACTCTTCATATATATTTATAGAATATCTTGACTATGTCTAAGTCACATGGATGCTTACACAATAAATAAATAGACTCAAGCACTTGAAATTGTTGCCAGAGGGAGATAAATAAAATAAGTATTATAAAAGAAAAACTCTTGGTTTGACGGTTTTTATTAAAAGTGGTATTGTATTGAATATGTTAATATTCCAACAATGTTATGAGATACCCAGATTTCTTCTTGTCATACCTAGAGTTTACAAGTCACTGAAAACCTTTTATTTTATGTAAAGGATCAGTGTTTAAAACTTCCAGCTAAATGTCCCAGATTCCAGTATATTTTTAATGTTTCATGATATTCCCTGAGTTTTTCCTATTATTTCCTCACATGAAGAAGCAAAGAAACATTTATAAATATTTCATGATTATTTTCAATGTTCTCTAGACTTGTTGTCAATCTTCTTTGTAGTTGTTAATCTCCACTTCTACCACATATCATCTTCGTCTTCTTCTATCAGCTTTAAGGACTCGTCACTAGTATCAGAGTTCTCCCAGTTGATCCTATTCTCACACACTGGGAACAGAACCATATTAACATGAGTTGTGTGCATCACATTAAGGTACTATGTGTGGTTGAACCTATAAGGCTACGATTATACTTGTGGCCTGGTCACTGCGACCGGCGTTGTCGCCTAGTACAGCCACTCCTGGCCGCAGCAACCAGGTCGCAAGTATGGCTATAGACTAAGTTTGGACACCTCTGCTCATGGTGATACCACTGTTGGTATTGAAGGGGGAGGTGCATGAGAAAGGTTTTGGATAAAAGGGCATACACCATGTATGGCCTAATAATAACCAAGACTTAATTGTAGCTGGGGTAAAAAGTAAATTTATTAATATAAGCCGAGGTCCTAATAATGGCTGGGCTGACTTTTGTAGTCGGAATTTAGGTATTCTGAAAAATTTTCATGGGTCTCAAACTATGCAAGTTTCCCTGTACCCAACTTTCTGTTATTTAACTGCCCTGTATTCAACTCTGGGCGAAGCGTGATCCCTATTCTTTAGTCATCAAATAGTTACTCTCTCTTGAACAGTGCGAAAGCCATGTAAAGTGGAAAAAGTAGGTTTAAAATTAATTTTAAGAAAGAAGTGATTTTGTATCCACAGCTCCAAAAGTAGCTTCAGGGTCCCATTTTTGTAGCTGGTGTAAAAACTTAAAAGTTGTTAAAGTCAGCCAGAGCTACTATTAAATCAAATACAGTATTTCCATTTTAAATTAGCTGAGCTTTTAATACATTTGTTAAGACTCTAATAATGTACTCTATGAATGTATTTACATTCTAAGACTATAATTATTGCTTTTGAGGATTTACCACAAGATTTTCATTGGTTATCTATAAATGGGTCGAATACACTATTTTATGAATCCTAAATCTCAAATCTGAATCCGAATATTGTAAAAAAATTATGATCATACAGTAAATGGAAATAGGAATATAAAAGAATAATTGAAAATAGAAATAGTAAATAAATGCTGCCCTTTTTTTTTGACTAAAATGCATTCACTATAACATTCATACAATCATATTTTAAGTATTAAATTAATGGTCTGGGGTCTGGTTGGAGTTGAATCACTTCATAAGATGTATTAGAGCTCTAAAACAGATTTCAATTTAAAGTTTAAAAAAATAAGTTTAATTCTTTGGAATCTTGAATATACTTTTTCAAATACCCTTAGGGATTTGAGGGTCCGAGGAATCAAAGAGTCCCAGACGTAATTTTATCAAATTTTTGAAGCTTAAAGGTAAGACAAATTTACTAAGTATGTTAAACTAGGTACATAACAATTAAGACTTGACTGTACATCCTATTTAACTAGGAAAATTACTTAGAAGGCAGTTTATATAAGAAGATAACTCAACATTTGAGCGTATTTCTGAGACTGTTTGAGATAAGAAAGGTAAAGAAATAACTTTCACTGTAAATTTGTGGTACTGTTAAAGATAAATATCTTTTAATTGAAATGTATTTTTATAAAACCAATATTTTCTGAGTTAAAAGTAAATACATATATTTTTAATGAAACTCAGAGAAATGGATGTAAGAAACCTGTGAGATGTCGATTATAGCTCTTAGAAACAATGCACAGATCAACAACCGACTCGGCACGTTTATCTCAGAGGAGATGACTTATCAGTCAGTGGACTCTGTCATGGAGGATCCTGTCCACTAGCCAGTAGAATATTTGCACATGACAAGAGACAATGCATAGTCACTCCCACACAGAGTCTCTCCCGTAACACCATGAAACATTCCAGTACACTTGTATTGCAAAACAATAAAATTAAAAATTAAACCTGACTCGATAATCGACAAACGATACGAAACCCACAAGAAGGGTGGGCTATTGACTAGTTGAATTATATGACATCATCCTGAAGCTGAATCTAGGTTCAAAAATAATAGGCGTATAACCTGAACAGATAGCAAGACACGATGTTAAAAATAAAAAAATTGTAATAAAAAAAGTTTTGTTGGAAAAATATATAATATTTCACTTAGTATACTAGACATTAAGAATTAGTCCTTTTAGTGCAACGTCTATAATGGATTAGTGCGCAAAGATTGCCACCGCTATTCAATTAGTTTTGTAAGCCTCTACCAGAAAAATCACTAAAGTGTTATTATGAAAAATATTCATATTGTTTTAAAATGTTATCTGCATATAATGTTCTAAACTAGAGGGGAGTGTCCTAGCTCTAGTGAAATAACACATTCCTACCCTATCTCTCGGGTAACACCAGAAATAGCGGAAATCTGGAAAACCAATCAGATTGGCTTAAGCATTTTTAACTGTAGAAGAGACGATTTAGCTCGTGGCAATTAAAAAGAGTTAATTCAAACACTATGCATACTTTTATTAAGTAGTAGACATCATTATTTGGCTTTATTGCCTGAAATTGCCAGGAAAAAAAGTACCAACTGTGTTATTAAAATTTTTCCTTAAGATTTCTATAACCTATAAAAGTTTTTTTTATCATTTTGTCTTACTACCTGTCAAGTTAAACACACTTTAAAAGTTTCGATTCCAAACAAAATTATTTCCATCAATCTATGACCAGGTAAATAAGTAAAATATATGTTTGATGTTATGAGAGTCATATTGTGACCAAAGGCAAATAGCTAATATTTAAAAATGAAAATATAGCCCTATATATCCATAGCAGTCTATACAACTTAAGTTTGAGGTGATTTTTATCACAATTTTTTTTTTAGCTAAAAAGGGAATTTTATTTCCCCAGACTTTTAATACAAAAGTACAACTTTATATTTAGTGAAATTTTACTTATTTACTACTAACCAGGGTCTACATTAATTTGTGATCAACATAATAACACAAAATGGCAAAAGTTGAACATAAGTGTGAACTTTAGCTTGCAATTTTTTAATAGCGAGTCTTTGTTATTGTCAAAGAAGACTTTTTTTAATCCAAGCCGTTATTGCCAAATTAGACTTTTTTTTATAATCTAAGTCAAAGTTGATGAATATCGAAGTTTCACACACCCTTAATTGTTAAGTGTGCCACACTTTCAAGTTTCATAACAATATTAAGTTTGAGGATATTCGATATTTTAACTATGTTAACACTGTTTTATGAAATATGGACTACCATTGGCAACATTGTGTAGCTGGTTTAATTCCGGGGTCAGCCACCAGTATGCCTGATTGAGCTGTGCCCGTAGACCGGGTATCTTATAAAGCCTCTGGAGCCGGTGCTTGTCCGAGACAATCAGACGCAAGCAATGTAGCTGCAGTGATGACCTCGATGAATAAGAATAGGTCAACCTCATGGACGACTGACAGGCTGTGGAACACACCATGGGGTACAGCTTCCGACATTGCAGGCTATTGTACGCAACACCTGCAACAAAGGAGCATTCTTTTAGGTACAATTCACAAGACTAACCATCTTTGTTAGGTAAACAGAACTTGGTGAGATTAGTTGTAGTACTTTGAAATATTAGTGTTTGTAAATATGTGTTAGCGTTTTTAATATTATTGTGCTTCATTTGATTATCATATTTATTTAAATATAGAGAGTGTACCAATTTATGTAAGAAGTAGATGAAGTGTGGATAGTAGACCTCAAAATAACAACAACAAAAAAGTCCTTATAAAGACATGACCTATGTGTGATGGTTCCAGAGATAAGGCCCTCCATGGTCCTGTTGGAATTGTTAATGGTCCTACTTGTTCACTTCTCGTGACATATCACTGCTGCTACACAGGCATAGCTGCAGCTATACAAACAGGGGTGTATCAAGTAGGGGTATCAATTTATTTAATATACAGTATATTAATGTACTATCTATTTGTAGTTTGATTGAAAATGTTTATTTTTCTATCTTTGCATTATACGATAAAAAAATATTAGAAATCATTATATAGTTAAATTCAGCCAAAAGCACATTTCAACTTGTATAAAAAGTGGCTCGTCAGGGAAGCCCTAGAGGAGCGTAGCAATTTAAGGATAGAAGGACGCATCATTAATACAATAAAATACACAGATGTTCTAGTATTGCTGGCCAGAAATGAAGGAGAGGAGCAGGAAATGATGGACCAGCTGGGGGAGAGAGGGAGTAGATATGGCATGGAGATCAACAGCGAGGAGTCAAAAGTGATGGTGATTTCACAAAAAGGAAAAGATTCTGAAAATCAAAATTTGAAACTAGGAGATGAAAAACATAGAGCAGTTCAAGTATCTGGGAAGTCTGCTGAAAAGGTATGTCTACCTATTACACCAAGAAAATTAGTTCATGGATCGCTATGGCCAAGGAAGCTTTCAACGAGAAGAGGTTACGGCTGATTAGTAAGTTGAGTTTGGAACTAAGGAAGAAACTGATGAAATGCTTCATTTAGAGCATCAAATTGTATAGAGCTGAAACTTGGACTCTTAGGAAGATAGAAAAGAAATACTTGAAAGGCTTTTAAAATGTTGAGCTGGAAAAGTTTTGAGAAGATCAGGTGGACAGACAGGGTGACAAATGAAGGTGTCCTTAGAAGAGTGGGTGAGAAGAGAACCATTTTGAATGTGATTCTTTGGTACAAAGCAAACTGTATCAGACACATCCTTAGGAATAACTTATTTAAATTAGTTGAAAAATGATCCTGGAAAAGGGGATCAAACCCAGGACCTTTGAGTTAGTGCATCAATGCTCTACCTGTGAGCTATCCAGGACGAATCCCATGTTCAAGGTCATTCTTATTTCTTGGCGGCTTAATAGCCCTCTCGAGTCGCAGATGGCTGTGGTATCTGATAGCTCATAGGTTCGATTCCCATGTGAAGGTGTCTTTTTTTTCAACTAGCCAACTTCATGGCATAGTGGTCAGATATTCTGGATGCTGATCTAGAAGTCCAGGGTTCAGTTACCAGCTGTTATCAGGGGATTTTTCTCAAAAGGGGAATAATTCCCATGCTCACAACGTATTGGTAGGCTTACATTATGTTAAGATCTTCATTGGCTTCACACCTTCATATTCACTATAATCCTTCACTCATCTCATCAGGAGATAGAAAGAGCCTCCACAGAAGCCATGTACTATTAGTACATGAAGGCGTCCCCTGGGCAATGGTACATTAGATCTGGCTAATCTTTCTGCAAACTGTGCTACAAAATTATGTAGCCCAGACACACCATTTTTGTTATTTTTCAACCAATTTAAAACAACAATGAGATATGTTCTAAAATTATCATTTAATTTTGAGATTATTAAATGGGTTATTTAAAAATCAAGGTTTAAAATGAGCTATTAATACTCATACAAAGTTTAGAGAAGTGAAGATTAATTCTCTAACTAAAAGTTTAACGACACATTTGGCTATTTGTGTGTGCAGTGCCAGTATGAGTCAGTTATAGATTGACTCATAGTCATCAGATGTAACAATCTACAGTTGTCTGATAAAAGTTATGTTGTAATTTTTAACCCCCTTGGTAATAATCTTTTTGTTTTATCTTGTGTAAAATCACCGTGGATCAATCTATAGCCAACAGATGATGTAGTAATTCTATTTTAACATAACAAATGAGTAACATGAAAATGTCAATAATAATTAATATCAGAACATAGCATTACAAGCTTATCAAAATGTGCGGGGGATTCGAATTGAGGCATCAACCTTATGCGTAACAGCTGGACCGCATGGCCTCAAGTGCAACAACTGGCTCGACGAACCGCCTCAGCTTGGCGGAGTACTTCTGCACTGAACAGATATAGGGATTACCAAAGAAAGAAACAAATGAGCCTTTAGTGCTTTCAGGCTTCTTTATTCTTGCCACGTTGTACATACATCCATTTGCCTTCCTTTCCACTCGACCACCAAAGGTTGTTTCTTTAAACTAGTGCTCTAGTTGGCATGAATCTTCTAAGTAAAGTGAGTGGGCGCAAACCGCCAACCCACACTATATTAGCGTGGTCTGGAGGTGACATTACTATACTAAAACCCGAACTAAAAGTAATTCAGTACTGCAAACCAACGGTACAACCTCATACGGTCTGGTTTAACAGTTACAGGTAGGTTAGGTTGGCAAACATTCTCCGACAGGTAGAGTGGGGGTGTTTTTTATTGAATGATTTTCTGCTTTCCCGTCCAAGAAATACATGCATATTTCCTCTAAATTTTAACTTTCTCATCTCTGTACCATTAGTGCAAACATGTGGATATCACAAATTGGTAGTAGGAAGGGACATAAAAAAAAACATTACACTCATACCAAGAAATATCCTGTTGAGATAGAATGCAAGTGTTCCTCTCCACATGTCCAAGTGAACGCCTATGATGGAGCCCTGGCTGAACGGACCACCGTAAACCTGACTTGAGCTATCGTGATGGATTAATCCTAGACAAAACACCAGAAAAATTCAACACTCAACAAACAAACACAATAGAAGAGAGGGTTCAACTAAATAACACGCATTATCTCCAGATTTTGACCTGATGAAGCTGTCTACGACAGTGAAAGCGTGTCCTTAAAAGATGTATTTGTGTTGTTAATTTGTGTTCTATCTAAACAATTTACACTCCAATATCACCAAGGGAAGTGTGTTAGCTATCCCTCATAATTTAAACCACATTATGATTTGACACTCTCTTACCAAACAAATACCAGTTTATTTTTCATGTTCAACATCCTTAAATAGCCTCAATAGGTTAGAACCGGGTGTGAAGATAAGGAGATTTGCCTCCCCTTCCACGCATCACTCCTACTCGAATAATACTATATTCAATTAAAATTAAAATACACAGTTCAAAAATTTAAGACAGAAAATATAGGTATACAACCATTGAGCCACAAATTAATATAATTTCACTAATGAATTGTGAACACAACTTAACTCAAAATGGTAGAGTGCATGTCTACCGAGCTAAGGATTTTCAGTCTGGCCGAAAAGTTTATCATTGGTGAAATGTGGGTTTACCCTTTCACATTGCTGAATTAACGGCCGGGGACTGGTTGTTGTGCTTGTCATAGCCTTAAGTTAGATTATAAGGCATATGAAGCTACGGCAGTCCTAGCAAGCCGGCAGGGGAAAATATAAATGACCCAGGCCATAAGCTGGAAACAGTAATGGATGTAAAAAAACAACATGTGAGTACAAGTTAGGTCACCTGATTTCACCTTTGTATGAATATCCCCATGATTCTTGATCCAAACCCAGCAGGCTGCAGAACACAAACTCTGATTTGAGCAAGTCCACCTTCTCGGTACCTACACCGATCATCTACAAAACACCAACAAACGGTATGGTTAGAACCTTTTTAGATCATGTTTCCACAATAACTTGATCAGAAAGAACATTTACTTAGTAAGCAAAATACAAGATATTTATATATGTGCGATCACCATCAGTCACACATTCATACAAACTTAACTATTCTATGCCATACACAAGAAGAACATATAATTGCCGATGACCTGGCGGCCTAAGGGTAAGGTGTCAGACTTCTGTGCTGGCGGCCGGGGTTCAATCCTCGGTCCCGGCACAGATTTATCTGATTACCAAACCCTTCCTTCACCTCTGACAAGACATCTTGTGAATATGGGGAATGCCAGGCCTCCACCATGGTTCGGATCCCACGTTAAACTGTAGGTCCTCCATTTCATCTCACACTCACCCTACCATTACATATTAGCTTAAGTGCGTATAACCCGAACGGGTAGAAAGACGTGGTGCTAATAATAATAATAACATATAATTCAACATAGTTATTATTTTATTTATTTAGCATCACGTCTTACTACTCGTTCGGGGGTTATACGCTTATGCACTAATTATACTAATTGATTAGGAATTGGGAAGGTTGAATTTAGAGGAAGTGAAACCAAATTCACATGGAGGGTGAGTGGAAAACAATTTTGTAAAAACCACCCCCAGTTCACCCAACCAAGATTCGAACCTCGATCTCCCCGTCCTCGGCAGTCTGGCTCAACATGAAACTAGCGGGTTAGCCAACCACGCTCCCAAGGCTAGTTTGACATAGCTAATGAGTTTAAATTTTAAGGAAAAATTTTAAATATCAATAACAATAATATAATGCAAATTAGGGAAATGCATTTTATAATATGTTAGAAATATAAGGTGTTCAAAACAAGGTGTTTAGGAAGATATTTGGTCCAAAAAGGTATGAAGATACTTGAGAGTGGAGGAGGTTACATAATTATGAGTTACATATCTTGTTTTCATACATGAATTTGTTAGAATATTCAAATCTCACAGATTACTGTGTAAGAGGAGTGGAAGAATCCAGAACCCTAATCAGGGTATTGCCTGGCAAGCCCAACGCTAAGAGACCATTGGGAAAACGCAGATGGAAGGGTAACATTAGAAAGGGCCTGAAAAAGATAAGGTGTAATGAGGTGGACTGGATATAACTAACTCACGATAGGGATAGTTAGCATACTTTTGTGGGTGCGGCAAAGATATTTTGAAGTTCCCAATACCATAGGGCGGAGAGTGTGTATTAAACAGGATCAATGCCTGAACCATTGGTCTGTGAGTGCTATATAGCTAAGAATAGGGAAAACACATATATTACAAACAAAATGGACAAAATGGAAGGTGTTCTAACCAAGTCAGTGCCATATGTTGGGGTTAGCACCTTGATCTCCCAGTAGTACTCGGAGCCAGGTGTGAAGGGTGAGCACCCCCTGACCACAGCAGTTCCACTGCTCTGTACTGGATGGAACAACACCTCACGATTCTCATCTTTCAGAACCACAGCCGGGTTGGTCTGAGAACTGTCCCACGCCCACTCATGGACTGAAACAAACAACTCAAACTACAGTCGCCAAACTAGACTTTTATAGTTCTTTGATTTCAAGTTTACTTAACAATTTATTTGTGTCACACTGTAGGTGTGTGCATAGCCCACTTTTTCAATTTGAAGCAATCTCGAGTCAAACATATGGAATATTCTCAAAGATGAATCGAAGTGGAAATACTTTTTGTAACTTGTTTAGTGCTTGAAAAAAATATATTGTGGTTATATATAACTAAAGATACCCCTTTTTTTTTTGTGAAAACTTTCACTGGATTTCGTTATATTTTTATTTATAGGTTTTTATTTTTAAAGGAAGTGGAATCAACCTAAAATCTGAAGAAAATTTTTATTTGCATCAATAATTGAACTAAACGATGTAAGATATTGTGTTTCATACAAACAAAAGAGAACTTAATAAAAAACATTAGGATACTAGCGTCCATGTCCAGTCCCGCCCTCCCCCTCCTCTCTACCCCTAACACACTTGTGTACCGATGCCTTTGAGTGCACAAACAAGAATGTTTCTTATCAAATAGAACAGTAAATGACCAGTTGTGGCTTCACACACTATTCTTTTTTGTGCCGCTATGGTGCAAATAGCGTAGGGAGATTACTACTATTATTATTTTCTTGTCAAACCGCCTATATTCACATGAAAGCCATTAAATATTTAGAATATTTCGGGATACATTCTTGCGAGCATTTCAATATAACGATAATTTACTGCAGGCTCCAATAAATTGTTAATATTAGGGATAGGGACCCTTGAATCCTTAAAGATCAGTTTTTCAGTTGAAATGTGTTTTACAGCTCTAGTACTGCTTATTAATGATTCAGAACCAACTACAATTATAGTATAAACGAAACAACCAGACCCCACACCAGTAATTTAACACTCAACTGAATGTATGAATGTTGTAATGAATGGATTACAAGAAAGAATGTTAACATTTAGTTATTATTCATATTTTCTATTATTATATTATATTTCCTCTTATATTTATAATTTTTTCCAAGATACAAATTTGAGATTAGAGGTAAAATGGCGATTCGGATTAGTAAAATAGTGGATTTGACCCAACTCTCGTTAAAATATTTGTAAATTTTTGGCAATAATTTCTTAATTTTGTTTTTTTATACTTGTCAATATTTCATAAATAATTCACGCAACATAGAAAACAGATTTACTACTTATAAACTTGATGCACCAAAATTGTTTGTAAAATATTTTATTGCACTATTATTGTTAGTAATATTTTGTTCTAGCCCAAAAAATTATGTTATCACAATTTTTCAATTCCATTACTTCATTTTTTTTTATATAAATATCGATTTGTAATATATATACAACATTTCAGAATGGTGATAATTGAAAATAAATTAAATATTTTAGCTTTGAGTATTCTTTTATTGGCAAATCCAAGATGAAGTTTCAAAGCTCTGCACAGACTAATGTCACATGTAATATAACAAATTGTGAGTTTGTACAGTTAATGATTATACATGATACTACAGTTTATTTAAATTTACAAGAATTCAGCCGGTAAATACTCTGGTTATTAGTGCATAGGGTAATGTGTCTGGCAAACCAAATTAGGCCATGTAAACTTTAAAACTATAACTAAAAGCTTTGTGTTGGTTTGATAGGACCAAATATACTGCCATTTTTTTTCTTAACATAATATACCCTAAAAATTTTTGCATTAAAATAAGAATCTAGCTTGACATCGTAAATGCAAAAATTAAACATTAACCATTCCAAAAAGCTATACAACAAACGTAGATTTTTGTTGTTGTTAATAGTAAGTGTTTAATAGTTTAAAAAGCATTCATGTAATTACATTTAAATTGTTACATGTTCATTCTTTGCAAGTTTTTCAGTTTCTCTAAAACCAACACAAATAATAGTTTTAGAGAAATGTCTGAAGTTAATTTCGTCTACTAAACATATATTAATGAAGGGGCTCTAGAATGTTTTGCACACAAGCGTCACTTGAATATTGATTGTAGTGGTTAAACCTTTTTCAAAATAAGTTTCAAAAGAGATTATTATGATAAAATTAAAACTAAAACATGTATTAAGTGTTTGCATTGATTACAATATTTTATGATGTAATTTTTGCAAAAGTCATTGGTTACAAAATATATAATTAAATCTTTAAAAGCTACTTAGAGAATATTATGTTTACAATGACTCATTTGATGAGGTAAATAGTATTTAAAGGGAAAAAAACCTTTTAAAATGTGATGCATAAAAATATATAAATCATAGAGATAGTATCAGCTTCCAAAGGTGTGAAATACAGGTTATTTTGTATTGTGTGTCTTTGGATTTACTACGCCCATTTTGTTTTGCCGTTGTCACTTTCTGTTGCCATGGGCCTCTATTCTTTTGTTTTTGTTTATCAAAAATGGGTCTCTTTTGTGCCCGTGATAGAATAAAATAATAGTAAAGTCTGAGTTGTTTAATTCAGTGGTCCTCCCGGTTGTAATAAATAGGGATTCCTCAGCCATCACTCTCGTATACAGGTGAAGATAGTATGTAGCTGTCAGTTAATTTGTTTAGTCTTGATTGTAGTCAATGCTAAGAAACCCCTTTCATATGTACATGTAGATGAAAACAGGATATCATTTTTATTGCTTTATTTGTCAAAGTAACACCTGTTCTATTCTCTTCTAAGCATCGCGTCTTATTATCCGTTTCAATTATATGCTTATGAACTAATTACACTAATGCTATTAAGAAGGTTATATTTAGAGAAAGTGTCCCCACAATTGTGTGGGGGGAGTATGGAAACCATTTTGGAAAAAACTCTTAATACACCTGAGATTCAAACCTCAATCTCCCCATTGTTGGCAGTCTATTTTACTGTGAGAGTAGCATCTTAGACCATGTGGCCCCCAAAGCGGGTCACTTTTTATTTATTTAAGCAGAATTTAGAGTCTGTGGAACACAACAAATGATTCATAGATATGATTATACCAATGCTGTACCTCACTGTTTAAGAAACCCTGTTAATTAAAGCATTTAAAAGAAATAATATAAAAAGGTTAGATAATAAATAATTTGTTGTGAAAAATAAGTTTTCTTCAGAAAGTGTCCTATGAACTATTCACTTTATTAAGCTTGACATGTAGATATTATAAACAATTCACTCTAATGTAATGGGGAAAATGTTAATGCACCTGCAGAAAGGATGGATGGTTACACTGTGGTATTATCACCTCCAGTGCACTCTGACGGATTTTTAGCTGACCGGATGGCGATAAACTCTACCAGGTAACTATTGATAATTAAAGTCAAGGTAAGTTCATAAGGGATAAGGGTTCGGCCAGACTGACAAGTGTGCAAGTGAGCAACTGATTAACAGATAGCTCTCGACAGTTGTTGACGAGGAGGCAAAGGTTTGAATCTTGGCTCAGTGAACTGAGGGTGGTCTTTGACAAGTGGTTTATTGTTAAGTGCACGCGCTCAGTCGATCGCTCGCTCACTTCAGTCTGCCCACCTCTCATTACAACCAATGTGTTATATTTTATATTTTAGTCGCTTGCACAGTCTAACCATCCCCTAATTTGAAGGTGATTACACAATTTGTTTATTTATGAAGACGTGAAAATTAATTGTTTTTAAAATTATTATTTAACATTTCAATATAACTGTGCTCAAAATTGTGTCAAAATAAGATTAAAACAAAACCATAGTTCTAAAAAACAATGATACTTTTGTAGGTTTAGTTTACGATTAATAAACATTAGTATGATTATTTAAAGACAAATAATATTTTTACCATACTGGTAATGTTAGCATTTTTAAATCATACTACAAGAGATATCTCCTTACCTCCAATAAGCCATCACCACGCTCCACCGACCAGCCCTGTTCAGCTTAATTGACGAATAAAGATGGTCAATCTACCTTTACAGCGTCGTCGCTTGCTTTTGCCAATGTTGATTTATTTTCAGGTCTTTACATTCATTGGTTCCTTCTGCCCATCAGTCTAGCGTGGGAGCACATTTGATTGGTTATTTAGAGCTTTGCTCGATATAAAGGACTGTTTTTCCAAGAAGAGAACACATTTTGTTGTGCGCCTCTCAGGCTATCTTATTTATAAGATGCAAGTCCTTAAGTAAAAGTAAAATTGCTACAGTATCGGCGAAGTTAATTCAATGGCAAAGTGCTTGACCCAAACTTAGGAGGTGGGGATTCATTATTATGTGACTTATAACTTTTACATTATTTTTAGCACTGGAGGGTAGGTAGGGGGTGGGCGTGAATGGGTCACATCTTTATGCCAGTTCAGGTTATACACATAAAGTAAACTCCCAATTATCTGCTTAGGGGCTTAACTGCGTTATCGCCAATAGCAGAGGATTTTTTTTTTTCAAACCACTGTGTTGATGGAAAATCCAGGGCTACCAATTGTTGTTCTCATAAATCCTTAGGCAAGAGAGATTGGTCAGAGAGGAAAAAAGTTTATGCAAGGGGTACTGCACCAGAATGGACTCATAGCCTCCTTAATTATGTGGATGCAACTACAATGAAACTGAAGACTAATACAAACTTTTTAAGTGATGTGTTCATTTTAAGTATACTGTATATTGATTTAAAGTGTTTTTTTATTATCTTAATGTGTGAAATATATTTGATATATTTTTAACCTAATAAGTAAAATATTGCTTCAATAGAAACATAAACATAAATTTCCTCCCCATGGTGAGCTCTACATTCCTTGAATATGGGTGACCTGGCGGTCTAGGAGTAAGGTGTCAGACTTCTCTGCTGGTGGTCCGGGGTTCAATCCTCTGTTCTGGCCCAGATTTATCTGATTATCAAACCTTTCCTTAACCTCTGACAAGATGTGTATTAATACCAGCTTGTGAATGTGTAGAATGCCACGCCTCCACCGTGGTTCGGATCCCACGTTAAATTGTAGGTCCTCCATTTCATCTCCCAATCAAGCTCCCATGACACATTAGCTTAAGTGTGCAAGACCCTAACGGATAGTAAGACGTGGTGATAATAATAATAATCTTGAATGCATGTCAAAGGTGTCTAGGAATTTAATAAAAACTTTTTATCTTCATTTAAAAAGTTTGACAGACTAGTGAAAAATATTCAACAACTGTTGATATCACCATATGAGGAAAATTAAACCCCTATGTGTCTAGTGAAGCAATATTTTACTATAAAAACTTCAAAATAAATTACATTTTCTCATGTTATGTTTCATAAATTGTTTGTACACCATATTTTAGGGCGTAAAAGTTAATATAGTTAATTGCAAAATGTGTTAGATAAACAAAAAATATGGAAATGGTAAGTAATTTATTTAGGAGGAAAGCTTATTTTAGATCGAGTTTTAGCTATCATTAGACTTTCCTATAGAGGTATTCCTCATATAAGAGATTAAAAACTTTAAATCCACGGAAATTTGCATACAAATGCATCACTCTTCTCTGGTTTGGTTTGCAGATGATGGAGGGATTGACATTGTGAGTTCTTA
Organism: Timema poppense; assembly: GCA_902141375.1. Lineage (NCBI taxonomy): Eukaryota > Metazoa > Arthropoda > Insecta > Phasmatodea > Timematidae > Timema > Timema poppense. The sequence continues at coordinate 51,860 of CABFOV010001390.1, forward strand.
ACAGGTGTACTGAGGTGCAGAATATGTTCAAAAACCCACTACATAACAGTTAAATACAAAGTAAACACATTATTATATCAGGGTGTCCAACCAAACTTTATTTTAAAATTCCCTGGCTTTTCCGGGCTTTACAGAGCCAATTTTTAAATTTTCCAATAAATGTGTAATATATTAAACATTATTTTACTTAGATCGCAACTTAAGAAGTGTTATTTTTAGATAAATAAATATTATGAAATTGTGTCGCTCTATGCAGGTGTTAAAAAGATTTCAACCTAAAGCGCTGGGCTATCGGGTAGTGAGGTTTGAATTAGATTGTGAGATATTTTAGACATTAATAGATCATATTACACCAGTACAATTTAAAATCATTGTTAGATCAGTGGTGGCTCGCAGAAAATGTTTATTAGTCTTTGTTTTAAAATTGTGTAAAAGGAAAAAAGGATGTATAAAAAGAGAATTTATTCAGTAACTTGAACAAATCTTAACAAAAAAAAAAGACATTTTTTACTTACTTTAACATAAATGGTTACAGTTCAAGTTTGATCTATTCATTTAAAAATTAAATCCATTCTTCTTGTTTTAATTTGAGCGAAAAGTTAATAATTTTCTCCTTGATCTCTAGATGACAATTGAGGAAATTTTTCTCCATTGAGAGTAATGCAAGCGCATTTAGTCTTTCTGTTAAATAAAAGAATCAAATAGAATAGCTGGAAGCAGAATAATAATCTAATTCTCACTCTTCTACACTTTTATCCCATTCAAAAATATGGTACATGGTTTTTAAGCGCAACACACGCTGAGTAAAAAAAAAACTTCCTTCCATCACGCCATAGCCGGCACTGCGAGAGCAACAGTGCTCTCTCTACCTGGCAGTCTCGCCCTCCTCCCCACCCCCTATGTGCGCATGCGCACAACAAACACGTCGCTGGCACTGTGAGGTGCACAGTTCCATACAAAAATGTATTTTTTTCATAAACTGGGGGATGGCTACTGAAGTACTGACATTAAGCTTAAGGAATATATATTGTACTACAAAAATTAAGAAAGAATTAAAGAAAAAAGAACTCATTATATTAAATGTTATCAATAATATCAAGTAGAAATAGGGGGTGCTGCAGTTCTGCAGTGCCTATACATGAGCCGCCACTTTGTTAGACACATTCTTTAGTTTATTCCTCCTAACTTCAACATAATCAAATTCTTTTGTATGCGCGTAACCATGACTCAATTTTGTCTAGAGAAGTGCGGTAAAAGAGTGGGAAGACGGCATGAAAATCATATGTTGACTTTGAGAATTGAGATCACTATGCCTAACTAAGACAACTGTGTTAAAATATATTCATAGTGATAAGTATTAACTGAACGAAATGTGTTATTTTTACTATTGCAAATAAAAGTTTCCTATTTTTTTCTACATTTTCCAGAATTACGGATTATATAGTTATCATATAGGTGCATTGAAACGGCCGAGCGGGAAGCAGATAAATACCGAGAGGTTCAGTGTCTAGCGTAATCTTCTACAATTTTTTACATGATGAAACTACCGGATCAGAACCAGAATGTATTTAATAGAAATATCAACATAATGGTTGGATTTATCCCCACCCCAAATTTACTCTGAACTTTATTGGTGCGTTCAAACATATTCTGCAACCCTGCTGAAGTGATTGTTCCTAATTGGCTCTCTCTTTCTTTATCATATTAATGTTAATATGCTGATAGGTAGACTAGGTTTACCCCCAATAGGAATATTGCAATATTAATACTTGAGAAAACACACTATGACTATCATTTGATCTGTCATAATGGAATCATTCTAAGTAAGCTTTCTACCATCCAGGGTAAATGAAGGGTACATTTCATCCTGTTGATTTAGAACCACTGTCCTAAGCTTAGGCTAGAGTCAATATAAATAAGGGAGAAGATCTCTATCCATTTTAAAAGGACTCGACCTAAGAGACTTACTCATAAAGTAAAAATTATATATTTTAGGTAAATCAATTTAATAAGTTACTAATAATAGACATAATGTATGAATCTTTTATTATGAGTAATTAGATCTCAGTTACAAATATTATATAATTACATCATAGTTTTGGGTCATCTACCAAGATGGAGAGACCAGAAAAAATAAATACGCTAAAAACTGTAATCGAAAGCAAAATTGGCTTAAACACACACTAATATTATTACTTTATATAATTACATATTATTATTTCTTATAATCACACATTATTATTTTTTTCATATAATCACAAATTTATGTGGCTATTTAAAGATTTGTATCAGTAGATTTAAACTTGAATAGTGATCAAGTGAAATATATTACAACACTACTATAGCTCTTTGATACATATCACTAGTAAAGAGGAAAATGGCTTATGACAACTAAAAAAAATTTAAGTTTAAAAAAGGAATTTCAAAAGTCAAAATTATTTTTGAAATAAATATCATGCGTTAATATTCCAATAAAATTATACATTCAAAAAAATCTAATCCAAAATACGAGACTCTTAAACAAAAAACATTGGTGAGCCTTTGCGAATAATGTCATCTATTTTTCTCATTTTTTGCTCATGAGCCAGATTGTTAAGCTCTATGCGCTGACCCTCTATGTAAACACGAGCTCTATAAGCTGCCAGATGAGCGTAGTATGTAGGAGTGGGATAGGACACGGCTCTGGTGCATCTAGAGAACATGTGACAGAGGAAATAAGTGAGCTCCTCCAATTCATCCTCCGACATATTGCTGTCATCCCACAGGCGCCTGTACTTGGTAGGACGACTCACTCCCTGGATGCTAGCATGGCTCACCAAATAAAAGTCCATCTCTGTGGGGTGGGTGATAGTTGTGTCCACAACTGTACCAGGGGGGACATTCTTATTTTTACCATCTTCATCCTCTCTTCTAGTTGGAAAGAAGCGTGTGTGATGGCGCTTTTGGACAACAAGGAATGTTATGGATGGCTTGTAGTCTTGCTGAAGACTCTGGCATGCCTGCCTAATTGCTGTGAGCTCACTGTTCAAAACGGCGGTGAATTGGCCCTCACTTACACCATCTCTATAAAATATTATACGCTCAGGTTTGTACTTTGTTGCTATAAAGAAGAACTTCAAATGATCAACCATTATGTTTTTCAAGTCTCCAATTATCTCTTCTCTGGGCCCTTGCAGCCGGTACTGGATATTATACTTAAATGCCTTTGGATCATGGCTAGCACACACAGCTGCCACAGATGGAATATCTGTCTGATCAGGAGATGGGTGAGTCACGTCGGCTCCCACAATCATGACCGGTTGTTTCAAGCATTGAGGTCGATAATCTGTGTGTAGCGTGTGGTTTATACCATTTAATTTGGAATTTACTTTCAGCAAGATGTTTCCAACAGTGGCTGGATTCATTCTACTCATTGTTCTACCCCTAATGCATTGCGTCAAAACTCCAACTTTCAGCTCTGCGGCTTGTTTAACTTTGGAGTATGTCTCTCCTCTGTCAGGAATGACACAAACCACTAGATTCACTCCTTTAACTTGGTTAAAAAACTCTTCCAATGATTTAGTCAAATCACGAGGATGGAATTGTAATGACACAGGGTTTCTTGGTGGAGAAATATTCATGCCTAGTGTTTTGCCCATGCGTTGTACTTCTGTGCCAAAACTCCTTAAATCATCATCACGTGTATATCTACCATTCAAGTTTAGGACAACCCAGTCCTTGAGTTCAGAGCCAGTGAGAAACTCAGAAGCGCGCCATACACCTTTGAAGGGTGTAATAGGAGGTTTGTTTTCTTTGTATGTTAATGCAGGGGGATTTAATATTCTTGCATCGACCTTTGTAAACTGATCACTTATAGAGAATCCAAACTCTCTAACAGTTGGAGATGCATTGAAATTGACCAATTTTAACGCTTCCATTATCTTACGTTTACGGTCCTCTGCACTGGTGGCAGCAACTTTAACCATGTTTGCTGTTTGAGTCTCATTCATTTTTTTAATAATCACCTGACTCTTCACAATAGTGCAATACTCTGCGGGTACATATATAGGGTTTTCCCTATTAGGTGAGCCAACATGAAGGCAAGGCAAATCTGGATAGTCTAGTTTTAATCTCTTTTCTTTTAGAAAGTATTCAGCTACTGTAATTGTTCTTCCATCAAAGGAAAACGTAGTCTTGTTAGCAGTACCAACAAGCTTGTTGACTCTATAGCAACGTTTGCTACTGGGTTGATTAGGAAGAACATAATCAACCTTTAAGCCTTTTAAGTATTTATTTATATCTTCTTGGTTATAAGGTCTCAAATTTCTGGTGAGATCCTGCTGACTGCATTTGCAAAGCTCTGCCATCAGACTGACCACATTTTGAGCAACCGGAAAACCTTTATGGGCAACATCAATGTTTATAAATGGCTTCCAACCCAAAATAGCACTTTGGAAAAAACCATACCACATTTCAAGGCCATCACCCAAAGATATAATCCTACCTCCTGTGGGAGCGGTAAAAAAACTGCGACCAACTTGTATAAATTTATCTGCAGCTGCTTCCCTCAAAGCTATGTCCACCGCTTGTATTGCTTCTTGTGGGGGTCCTTGAGAACTACCAGTTTTCATGTATTCTTTCAAGGTCGCCAGATTAATCAGATGAGCAAACTTTACTGTTACTTTGTAAGTCTTCTTCATGTTATTACGTTCATCATCAAAAACATCTACAGAATCAGAGAGCTCATCATTTGGAAAAGGTAGTGGGCCAGAGCTATACAAATTTTTACGGCCATCGAAGGCTGGATAGCGATTGGGATAGTGAGCTTGTTTGAATGTTTTCATTATCATTCTCATCAACCGTTTCGGCTTGTCAGGATCTATCGCCACATCATAGTGGTATATATCATTCTTACTCACTTTACTGAGATCTAGAAAAAGGTGGTTTGTTTCTACTATTGTTTTTCTTCCCTTAGTACCTGCTGATAGTAAAGATTTTCTGGGGGGTATGGTCAAGCTTAGGCCCAATGATCCTTTGGTTACTATCTTTTCAGTAACGTTTCCCTCTACTCCATGGTGAATCAAAGTTGAAACCTGTTGCTGCTGAGGCCGGGGTGTCTGTTGTTGTTGAGGCCGGGGTGGCTGTTGCTGCTGAGGTTGGGGTGTCTGTTGTTGTTGTTGCTGCTGAGGCCGGGGTGTCTGTTGTTGTTGTTGTTGTTGCTGAGGTCGGGGTGTTTGTTGTTGTTGCTGAGGCCGAGATGTCTGTTGTTGTTGCTGAGGTGTTTGCTGAGGTCTTGTAGCTGGATCTGGAGTTATGGATAATTTGGACCGTGAAGGTAGAAGTTCTACCTTTTCAGGTTCTTTAGCCCTATCGTCGGCACCAGGGTGTTGTTGAGAAGTAGTAGCTTGTGATTTTTGTGCTACCTGCTCATCGGGCTTCTTGTCTGGTTGTTTCTTGCCCTTTTTCTTGCCCATAATTGACTGAAAAATAATAGAATTACATGTAGAGCAATAAATATAGATGCAAATGAATACATAATTGTGCATTCAGGCAGAGTAAAAATATTACATGTTCTATCAACTTCCAGCTATACTTTGAAAATACACTTAATTGTTTTACTTTTCACTTTGTATACTGGAGTTTAAATAATATGTACTGGACCCACAACTCAAATAAGACTCATAATTTTAAAAAAATAATGAAAATGCAAAGGATCTATATCCAGTAAAGTTATGGCTGTCCTATTATTAATAATATGACTTTGTTTGGTGAAAATAATGTTTTTAATAACAGTACAAATTAAGGCCAAGCAGAAACTACGGCATAAAAAACCATTTATCTGAAAATATGATTTATTTTTTGTATCAGTAATGTAATCTGCAAGTTAAACTTGAAGTTGCCAGTTTTGTATTACTCCAAATATTTATAAACCTATGAAAAATTGTTTGTATTATGTATATATTAATAATCATGTAAGGATATTAAGGTTGTTTTTGGTAGTGTTTAAATTTATTTATGATATATTGTTTGTAAAACAAGAACACAGCACTGGCGACTCATAATCAGTCGATAGTTGGTGGGGAAAGGTGGGCATTAGCTATGAATGGTGGATCTTAAGAATGTATGGTAGCCACACAGCAGTTAAAATTTCAGGTAGCTGAGTCTGTAGAAGTAGTTGAGCGCTAGGAGGGTGCATGACACTCGTGAGGAGGGGAGAGGGGGGGCAGTCGTGCAGGCGTAATTGGTTAAGAGAGTCACCTGATTAATGTGAACAAGATAACGTATTCATAAAAAAACTAAAAATGTGGCCTATTATTAATCAACATTAAAATCTATTATAAAGTGTTGATTGTTTTCTACTTTTTGTTAATAACAAAGTAAGCATGTGCTTATTAAATTTAACAATATCTGGGACATACCCTTTAATTTCAATTAAGTTGTAATCAAACAATCTCAAATATAATAGCACACAAATGGACAGAGAAAATTAAAATAAAAAGTCTTTACTAGAAAATTAACCACAGTAATTGGTATCTAATCAGACATTTACTCAAAGGGCATGGTTGAATATTATCTGATTCTAAGGTGATCAGGTACCCAAAATATGACCCACAGGCTCACAAGGGTCAAGTGGCCGACGTGACTTGGACCTACTGGTCAATAAGTTCATGCATAGGAAGACAAAAGTGATCCTGGCTAGTCCATTGAAACGACCCAGGTCCACCCCCACAAGAGTGACTTTCTAACAAACGATAGCTGAGCCAATACCGAGTTAACAGCAGAACTCCTGGAACTCGGGAAACAATCCTCCGTCCTGAGGATCCCTTCGCTGACCGTGGATGTACCCTTGGTTACTTGAGCTACCAACTGCTGTTGGTCGATGACCCAGACCTAATTGAGCATCTCAAGAATACTCTAGTCACATACAGGCTGCAGGGGCGGAAGGAGTTGGCTCCTCTATATGTAAGTCAGAAACTCACCCTTCGAGATTACCATATTTTTCCAAGGTTTTACCCAAAGTTTCCCTAAGCGGACCTTGTAGAGGTAAGTCCTCAACAGCTATCCCTGGCCGAAGCCAGGTATGCAAGTTAACAGCCACTCTCAACTTCCCCAGGTCAAACACAGAAGACCTTCCCGCCTGCCCAGAATTCACCAGCACAGAGGCACCCACCCTGTATGGATTTGATTGGTTTTAGTCTGTGTGGCCCAGACAATGGTCTTCCAACACCCACCCATCAAATGTAGGGACATAAGATATCTGCACATCCAGTCCCAAAGAGCAATCCAACTTCTGTCTAGCACTTGTCCCAAAAAGTGATCGACAGCAAACTGGTCGACAATATGAAAACCAATATTTCAAAAATTGGATGGGTCAAGTGATCAACACAAGTAAGACAATGTGGTTGACACCCTAAAGGTCAACAAATATTTTAAGGTACAAGTGGGTCAAGTGGCCTACAAGATTTGGATTGAATGGCCGACCAGAATGCAATGGAGGACAGACAGAAAGATGACAACCAGCGGGCCGACAAAATGGATTCAAATATTTGTAAGGTTTGGTGGATCAGGTTGCTGCTGGTTGCCAAACTAATGTCTTCAAGCATAAGAGGGGAAAGTGAGTCTGCCAAATGATCGAGACAATGGAACTAACTTATATACAAACAATGAAATGGAACTAGTTAGTGTGGGTCAAACGACCAGCACATTAGAATATTATGAACAACGTGCTTCACCACAAGGTTGTAAACGTGGAAGAACATGCATCGGTGGTCACATTGTATAATGCATTACTCTCCCATTATATTGGATTGTCAGTGATAGGGATATCGGGGTTCAAATCCCATTCAGAAGTACCGAGGTTTTTATCCTAAATGCCTTTTCATTTTCTCTCCACACCAACAAGTCTACACCTCTTCTAAATTCTAAAGTCTGTTCATGATGTTTTTTTACTTGGATGACAGTTCAAAAATCATAAATTTAGGTTTTGGGTTGCCAACACTTGTAAAAGATTACTGTTTTGTTATAAATGTTAAGTTTTTTAATTACACGTTATATTTTACACTAAAAATAATGTAGACTTAAGTTTCCTCACACTATTTCATTTATTTAATAATTTAATTTAATCCAATCCGAAACAATATTTTTAACATTTTTGAAAGTACTTATTCATTGTTTTGGAATGTTATTTATCATGTGTAATATAGTGCATGCATTAATACCTTTTAAAACATGCATCATATTTACTTGGAAAAGAGAAAATACTTGTCAATTTTTTATATATAATAAATTATTTCTATCCACTGCATGGGTGCATCATTGTAAATAACTTGGGTCCATCATGTTCAATCAATCACATGGTTTAAATTTGTCGGTCGCCATTTTAGAACAATGTTTGTTAGACCTTTTTTGAAGGTACTGTGAATAATAATTTTTTTTAAGTGAAATAAAACGGTAAATAATCTTTGTGCCGGACCTCAAATAAATATAAATAATAATGGCCTAAATTACTGTGGTTAACGATCAGATTCATACATTAGCATATGTTTTCATTACAGTCATCCAAAGTTACAGATTTCAGCTGTTTGTGTAGGGATATATTATGGACTATTTATTTCTAATTACTTTATGAGCTGTCATCCAAGTAAACTAAGCTCACGAATGTAATAAACCTTTCTCATTACTACATAGATGCATGTTGAACAGTTAACAAGTGAAAGAAAAATTCACTAATTCGGTTGATTAAAATTGTCAGTAGTGAATGATTAACAGCCGTTTACCAGAAATATAACTAAATTTATAATTGAACATTCACAGGAATGTAAATGTACAGTTTAAATAAAGACACCCGGATACATGAGTCAAAGCCAAGGCCTATAGCATAGCAAGCACTTTGATCTTAATGTATTAACTAGTCAGTCACTTGACCCCCTCTTGGCTGGAACTCATGTGTTTGTCCCACAGTTCGCAGTCTATCACTTTGACTTTCTATGCATGAACTTGTTGGCCATTTTGTCTGGAGCGTGTCGACCACTTGATCCCCTAGCCCTCTAATTATTAGTTTACATGTGAACACTGAAAAGACTAACACAAACTGATTGAGGACAGTAATTTCTAAGGCCCTTACACAATCAAGTCAGACTGTCAGTATGCATCAATATTTACAAGACCATACATGGTCAGTCTCAGCTGTGGCATGCACCGTGCAACAACATAGGTGATAAGAAAATGGTGTTGGCAGTCTATGTTTGCTACCGAGACTGAAGGAAATACTGACAAACGCGCGCACACACACGGCCAGTCATCACAATCCAAGATCATTCCTCTCAGTTTGTTTGTGTAACACGAGTGGAACAGCCTAGTGGAACAGTCGTGATTTGGTGTTTTTACAATGGTGTGTTTGTTAGTCTTCCTATTCAGTAAAGTGTTATTCGAATCAATACAATATTATATGTACAGGACTGTACTGCATTTATATATATTACACATATGTACAGTTGCCCCATGGCTTCTTTGGTGCTGACTCACAGCTAAAAGCTTTTAAAAGTTACCAGACCAAATTATGTATCCCTACGCCGAACCATATGCTCTGCAAAAACATGTGTTTAGCAGCTATCACTTCTGACAGTCAAATTTTAGGTACTATACCTAAATTTTGACTGTCAGAAGTCAACTGTGAACTGTCAGTCAGTACCAAAGAAGCTGTGGGGCTACTGTATATATGCACCATTGTATATTACTGTTAGTGTACCGTACAATACTACAGTACAGTACAACTGTACCTATTATATTCAATACTGTACTGATCTTCATTCTTGTTTAGTAAAAGTAACATAGTAAACATGCATCTTATGAAAGTTCATTCATAAAACTAGATACCATCTCAGACCTCATTAGGTCGAGTTTCCGAGACTCTACTGTAGTAATTATTACTTTATTATTACCGACAGTCTGATTGGTGGTGTATAGGCCCTATAATATATTACTGTGAACAAAAAATCATTTGACATGGTTCACGAGTTTAAATATTTAGGGACAATTTTAATTAGCAATAACAACATTATAGTGTAAACTAGGAAAAGAATAGTCGAGAAATGCAAACTATTACTCCATCAGTAATTTGTTGACATCTCACCCGCTTTCAAGGAATGTAAGACTCAAACTATACAAAACAATAATTTTATAGACGTTTCTCTATGGGTATGAAAAGTGATCGCTTACCTTACATAGAAAAATAAAAGTTCAAAAACAAGGTGCTTAAGAAGATATTTGATCCAAAAAGGAATGGATGAGGGCACATAATGATGAGTTACATACAAGGGTCATCTCATCAAAATACATTGTTAAGATAAACAAGTCTCATTAGTAACGGTGTGCAGGACATTCAGTGTGAATGGGAAAATCTATAAGTGTTAAGGTATTGACAAGAAAAACCCAATAGGACACAGATGGGAGGATATTGATATTGACCTGAAAGAGATAGGGTGTAATGAGATGGACTGGATAGAACTAGCCCAAAATAGGGATGGCATACTTTTGAAAGTTGGTGAATGGTCATAAACCCATTCAAAGATACTATATAACAAATGTTATCTCTTCATTATTGTGTAATTTCAATTTCCTTTATTATTATTATTATTATTATTATTATTATTATTTAATTGAATAATAATATATCATATATTGTAGATAATAAAACTTTCCATTCCAGTATTGAGGAATTAACTTAAAAGGAAATGCATCCCCAATATGAGGTGTGTAGAGAGGAAGGGATGACCAAAGTGTTAATTTATATGTATACAATGCACCAGAATGTGCTAAGAAACCTAAACCTCACCAAACACTGACAATTCAGTATATTTCGACTTTGAGACTGAAACTTTAAGTCTCGTCTACAGAAACGGTAAAATGTGCATCTGTTTGGTCCTTGAGTCTTTAATGGTAGCTAGAAATAGAAATCGATTATGCACAGTCCGTATTCTTAGTCACGTGAATGTGCTAACCAATGAGAAATTCAGAGGTTATGTCCAATTAAATTCTTCGGAAGAAAAGTGTCTAGATCAAGGTACAAGCAGACGTTATCTGTGAAGCAGAGATTATTGAGAATACTAATAAGAATATTAACCTACCAAAGTGACACCCCCCTTTCTGAAAACTTGGTGTTCCTCTGAAAACTGTTTCCGAAATGCTGTGCTTCCTGGGGTTTTTAATATACAAGAAAAATATTTCTGGGGATGAAACCTAAGGAACATACCTTTTAATGAAATTTTTCTTTCTAAAAATCTTGATATTCACAAAATTTATACTAGCATTACACTCACAAAAATTAGAGGAATCCAATGATACTACATTCAAGATTATTAAAAAACTTTGTTATAGTTAACAATTCAAAACCAAACCCACCTCTAGGCGACACAGAAAAACATATCATTAAAAAAAAAAATTAAAAATAGATATTCAAGGCTTTAAACGTATTATAAAGCCAATTAATAAACAAGTCTTCTGCAGCAACCATACTTCAATTTCTTTCTCAATGGATAAATTTCTTGAAACCTACTTTGATGGGCGCATTGTCTAAGGTGCTACTCTCGTAATAGACTAAGACTGCTGAAAAAGGAGCGATCAGGGTTCGATCTCGGCCGGGTGTAATGGAGATAGTTTTTCTAAATGGTTTTCCACTCTCCCTCCATGCTAATGCGGGTACATCCCTAAATTTATCCTTCCTAGTCCCTAAAACATTAGTGGAATTAGTACACAGGTGTGCAATTTGAAAGTATAGTAAGAGGGGTGACCTGGTGGTCTAGAGGTAACGGTTCGGACTTTTGTGCTGGGGTCCAGGGTTCAATCCTCAATCCCGGCACAGATTTATCTGATTGCCAAACCCTTTCTTCACCTCTGACAAGACGTGTATTAATCACCACTTGTGAATGTGAGGAGTGCCAGTCCTCTACTGTGGTTCGGATCCCACGTTAAACTGTAGGTCCTCCATTTCATCTCACAATCACCCTACCATTACACATCAGTGTAAATGTGTATAAGCTGAACGGGTGGTAAGACGTGGTGCTGATAATAATACTGATAGTATGAGGTGGTACAGAAAAAATCATGAAAATGGTTAACTAATCTTAGCTTATCCAAACTAAATACCTCTTGCACATCTACTGACGATTTAACATCCAGCAAACTCTCACAAGGCTATATTAGAACTGAACTGAACATGTAGTAGAGAAGATACATCCAGCAAACTCTCACGAGGCTATATTAGAACTGAACTAGAACATGTAGTAGAGAAGATGCAGCCAACCGAAAGAAGGATATTAAAAAAAACTATATATATTTTAAGGCTGAATAATGTATAAATAGGCCTATATAATTAATATTCCTTTCCAAGCAAGCTTATGACTTTTATGACAACTTAACCTAACCTTAACAAAGATGATTACTCGGCTGACATGATTTGACCTTGCTATTTATTGTTCCATTCGCAGATAAATTAAGAATCTCAATTTTTCTTAAATTGAAATAAATAATTTTACTTTCATAGTATAGGCCTAAGAACATCAGGAATAATGGAGCAAGCAATGTGTTGGTCTAGAATGTTTACGTTTGAACCTGGTTTTTTATTGAGTTGTCTAAATTTTGTAAAAATAAAATAATTTCAAGTAAATATAACTATAGTATCAGTGGATTCAGCATTTCCTTGTGAGTATGGTGATAGTATTAAGTTCTTTGCAATTTGGTATTGTAGGTGAAACACAACTACTGTATTTCATATTTGTTTCTATAGCAACAAATCCTCTTGTTGCCATTGGTGTTTTTTATTTCGATGTGTGCACACATATTTACTCTGCCGTTATTTGAGTAATGGCTTTTCGTATCAACTGGTCCTTAGAAAGTTGATCCAACTTTTACTAAGTGGTAATTCCCAAGGAATTCATTTAAGAGTCAGGACTCTAGACAAAGTTTAATCTGTTAGTGTGGATTCAATCTCTTTATTATTATTATTATTATTATTATTATTATTAGCACCGCGTCTTACTACCCATTCGGGTTATACGCACTTACACTAATGTGTAATGGTAGGGTGATTGTGAGATGAAATTAAGGACCTACAGTTTAACGTGGAATCTGAACCACGGTGGAGACCTGGCATTCCCCACATTCACAAGGATTCAATCTCTTAGAATACCAATATGTGCCATATGTATATGGAGTCTGTATAAAGTGCTTAAATAGAACCATTATTGTGAGGAAAAAAAAGTTCAAAATTGTGTGTGAAATTAAAACACCAACAATTCAAGAATTAACAACACCAGCCTTTGTTCACATTTTTTTTAACCCTTTGAGTGCCAATGTCACTCAGAGCGATGTGCGAAATATTTGCTAAAATTGCCAACGTCGCCCGCAGCAATCCCATGCTTTTGAGCTCTCAGTTCAGTATTAAGTCACCAGATAGGGTAGATTTTATTTCCACTGCATTCTCGTATGTTTGAGCTACTTTTATTTGTCTTTGCACTTATAGAGTTTCGATATATCGAACATGAAAACTATTTTCTAACTTTATGAGTTTTATCTATGGCCTTGTTTGTAAACATGGCTACCAAGAGAAAAGCTGTGGTTCAAGACACAGAAATACTTGCAATATTTATTGATAGCTCAAGTGAGAGTGGTAAATTTGTTTAGTGATTCTGAATTTGTAAATAATGAAAGTGAAAGTGAAAGATCGGAACAAGTAGGAGTGGCAGCTGACATTGATAACACGAGTGTGAGTATGAGGGATTCCTTGAGTGTGAGTATGAGGGATTCCTATAGGGTTGAATTAAATCTTGAATATCAGGTTAATCCATCCCAACCTCTACATATTTATGTAGAAGTACCAGGTTTGAAGTCCCCCCACCCCCTCTGATTCCAAGCTCATTATTTATTTTAGACTTTATTTTACCATAACCCTGCTTAAGTGGATGGTCACTGAAACAGCTGATATGCATAACCCAATCTTAGTGTAAAATCTAAAGTTTTTATGTTCTTTTCAGTAATTTATTCTATTTCAGGCTATTAAAATTTCAAAGCTTAAAAATTAATGTTAAATAAAACAATATTTTTTTAAATATCTTGGATAGTGATTTTTTTATTAAACATAAAAATTAAATAAGTATATTCATATAATCAGATTGGCAAGCATGTTAGCTAGTTTATGTAAAAAATTGAGTACAAGAAGTTCAAAGACTAGAAAGTTATTAACATTTAAACAAAATTCTATATTTTTCAGCAAAATAGCTTGGAACTTTTAGCACTTTTTTTGTCCAAAGGGTTGTATCTCGTATCTTCTGAATTTAACAAATGTATTCAACTAGTCCTGTAGGTACTATTGTAAGGAGACTCCAGATTACTCTAATTGGCCTTTAATTAACGTAATAATTATAATATATACAAAAAGCATTTTTTTTCGGCACCACGTCTTACTACTCATTCTGGTTATACACTTAAGTACTAATTACGCGATTGGGAAGGTTGTTTTGGGAAGGTTATACGCACTTACGCTAATGTGTAATGGTTGGGTGATTGTGAGATGAAATGGAGGACCTACAGTTTAACGTGGAATCCGAACCACGGTGGAGGCCCGGCATTCCCCACATTCACAAGATGTCTTGTCAGAGGTGAAGGAAGGGTTTGGTAATCAGATAAATCTGTGCTGGGACCGAGGATTGAACCCCGGCCGCCAGCATAGAAGTCTGACACCTTACCCCTAGACCGCCAGGTCACCCCTTTAGATGCAAAAAAAACTATGCACATAGCTAAGTATCATTTATGTCAAGGATGAATTTCGAAATATGACTGGCGCTTTGACTCTGTTCTCATTTATAAATGAAAACAATTTAAGTGAAATTTTTGTGAAGAATCCCTAAAACTTTTAAATATTATTATAACAATTCCTATGACAACGGCAGAAGCCGAAAGATATTTTCTAAACTAAAACGTGTCAAAACATTTTTAAGAAATACTATGCACCAGGAAAGGTTGTCAGCTCTTGCCATGCTGTATGTCGAGAGAAACTTTATTATGAACATTTCAGACTTTAACTCTAGAGTCATTGAGAAATTCGCAAAATCTAAAGAACGAAGAATGGAATTTTTATTTAAAGTAGCTTGAGGCGTTTAAAATTATATTGTTGGGGTTTTTGTAAATAATGTTTTCATTTATTATGTGAGTGTTTTATTCTAAGGAGTTTAATTATTTATGATTGCACCAGCAAAGTAAAAGATTGGAATAATGTAGGTGTGTTCAATTATTTATTTTTTTCAAATTAATGTTGGTTGGTAATGTACTATAAATAACAGCTCAGAATGTCAGTAATTTACTAAAAATTTGGAATATTTTTAGCTGTCAATATTTTTACAGTCAAAACTTCGTAATTGTATAATATAAATTTTTCTTTCAAAAGTAGAATCCTGTATTTGTTTAGAAGCGTCCCACACCCCCGTACTGCTGAGAAATATTAGCCTAAGTAAAACGATATGTAAATATAGATAGGTACGATATATTAAAAGTGTATATATCATATTTTAGAATATACTAAATTGTGCACCACCTATTTTTTTGGTTACGAGTCACCACTGGTTAGTATGTTGTTGTTTTTTGCACTTTTGACATAGCATACCTCATTCTAGATGAATTTGCCACATACCGCTGTATGCAACTATTTATTACAACATGATCCCACTGTCATCCCATCTTCAAATTTCTAAGCCTTATAGTTTTTGAGATAGAGCCATTTGAAGATTTTAAAATGCGGCCAAAATCATGCAAATTCCAAAACTTTTAAAGCCAATAACTCAAAAAAGGAATGTAAAAAAAATTAAAATTTCATATTTTTCGTTCTTTCAGTAGATAGAACCAATTTTCCAAAAATCAACAAAATTTGAAACATCAAGTTCCAGAATTATTTTTTAATTGGTTGATTTCACATGGATTTACCCAGTTAGACTTAACTGATATTATGGGTTTTATTTAAACTGAAACATGCTATAGTTGTAGACACAGCAGTATGTGTAAATATAGCCCTGCTGAGATTAGCACCAGTGAATCATGCTATTGACAACATTCACAGGAATGTGGACCATCGTCCGGCAAGGACAAAATACAACTGTTTCAAACTAACCTAAAAGATCTGTCTACCAATAGAAAGCTATTAGTAATTTGTTTTGGGCATTCCGTTAGTTCAGGCTTACACAGTGTTTAGTAATTGAATCATAATTGTTATAAACGTAAATCTAGGGATAGAGACAACTTATTATATTATAATCAATGTAATAATGTAAGGGAGAGTTAACTAATTGTTTAAAAAATTGCACACACAAATGCAATGATAGAGGGAAAACTATGTTTATAACCAATTTGAGAAATCCATCTTCAGTTCGACATGCCAGGATCCAAACCCCACTTACTCATCATGGGTGATTTTGTGCATGTGTATTTAAAGCAAGTATAATAAATAGTTACAATAGTAATAAACACAATACACAAACATTGACACAAACATTGACACAAGCCAAAATTCAAATGTTTTGTTCAAACTGCGTCTTACTACCTGTTCAGGCTATGTGCCTCAATATATATTAAATTGATTTAGTTTCCCAAGTGGATCTGTAGAATTACTGCAAGTTTAATAGTGGAACTAATGTAAAGAGAATAGAAGGTAGTGTCAGATGGAGAAAGACATCTGATTGGCTGATCTTGTGACATCACTTGGTAAACATGGCAACGCATTACATACACAAAGTTATGTGGAAGGCTTAGAGGTCACATTTTGGAACTTGAAATAATAAATTAAATTTTAAAATCCACACCAATAACCAATTAATGTCATTATTCTACTTTTATTTTTTAAATGTGACTGTACTAAAATACAACTGTGTACCGGGTGACGTAAACAATAACAATAATTTATCATCCAAGTGTCGCAACCTATCTTTTCTCTTTACAAAGTAGAATGGCGTATTTATAGACCTGCGTAAGTTGTTTGGAAACATAAATCTTGTAAATGGAGTTTGAATCAATTGACCCAAATAAATTATTTTTAATTTTATACCAACTGTTGTATGCATATTTAAACAGATTTCGTTTATATTCGTTTGTAAAAGTCAATACTTAATCTCCCTACGGACGTACTTTGTCCAGACGCCATGTTTAAATTAAGTATGGAAGAATAAAAGTGAAAGTTTAAGCTAAATTACTATTTTAATAGTTTTGCTTCTACTTACTTGTAAACACTTTCCAGATTAATAGATGACGAAATCTTTGCCTCTTCGTACAATCGCAGGATTTATAGCTGTACAATATTAAGTGTATCTTCGAAATAAAACTCCAAGAAGCTTAACAGTATTTTAAGAATGCTACATAAATACATAGAACTATAAGTGTTAAAGTGTAGCCAACACTAATAACCTAACTATCGACACATAAAAAAATTGAAAATTATCATAGTGGCCAAATAAATCTAGTTTTACTGGTAGAAAATATTAAAACAAAAATCTCTTATGACAAATTTAAATTTAATTACAACAAAATTACACGAAAAGTGATTCGAAATGTAGTTGGCCAGCTTTAATTTGGACGTATTAGTTGTGCGTGACTTGAAACTTTAGACAATTTCCCCAATTCGGGACTTTCCCAAACATCATGCGATGCTTATTGATAAAAAAAATAATGACTTGATGTATTAGAAACGTGATTTTTTTTTTCTCAACACATCGGTGATAGAAGTATTGGGGGGATCGTCAGAAAATTGAACTCGAGATTTTGATAAATATCGTTTCATGACTCCCTGAAAGCGAAAAAGTGGTTTTCATGATGTCGGCTGTCTGTCTCAGCCTTGGCCCCAGAGCCTAAACAAGCATGTGCAAACTGTGGCATCCGAGTACGTTCTGTGCTGTCCACCAGCTCAAAACGAAGTAATAAACTAATAAAGCTCCGTGTTGTTTCAAAAATCTTTATTGGGCTATAATATTACTTGTTTGATGTAGGCTATGTATGCATGCATGGGCGGGGACGGCAGCAGAGGGGCAATTTCCCCTCCCCCCCTGAGATTCTGAGGTTGTATAAATATTAGAAGTAGGCCAATCCCGCCCAACAGTGTTCTTTACTAGCGCTCGAACAGTGCCCCCAGCCAACAAACAAAGCTGTAGAATATTGCTAGTAAACTAATTACTAGTGCCAACCATCTACTGACTTTAGGGTTGATGAATGCCAGGTCTCCACCGTGGTTCGGATTCCACGTTAAACTGTAGGTCCTCCATTTCATCTCACAATCACCCAACCATTACACATTAGCGTAAGTGCATATAACCCAAACGGGTAGTAAGACGCGGTGCTAATAATAATAATAATAATAATAATAATAATTTAGGGTTGATAGCTTGGCGCATGTACGAACAATTCCAACAGCATTCGCCAATCGCCAAAGTCAAGTGTCTTCCCACGAATTTGGATAAATTTGAAACATTTTTCTTGTGTTGTTTCTTGTTTACATAAAACACTTGCCTCAAAATGCATCTGCCCCCCCCCCCCCCACAAAATAAACACTGGCGGCACCCTCGGGGGCGGGAACACGAGAAACAATAATAGACGGGTTTTTTTAG